>CM034359.1:36896836-36983263 GCA_019925275.1 Mytilus edulis
CCAAACCCCACGTTACTTGGGAGCATCAAACAGTTGAAGCTAAAGAAAGAAAAAGATGATAATACAAGGAAACCTGATGGAGGCCTTATGTAAGTATGACTACCTAACAGTCCCAAAACATCGTCATTTTATTTTCAGGAACTAGTGACAATTGTTCAATAAAGTTATTCAAAGTTGCAATTAAAATATGTGTCTCATCCTTTTGTTTATTTTTTGAACAATTGATATGTTTAAACTATTTAAAATCAGGTCATCCCAGTCAGTATATGTCAAGCCAAACAACAAAAGTCTTACTTATAGATTTTAATAATTTCAAATAAGCCTCTTTTACATTAAAAAAAACAAACAGATTAAAGATGACAATTGAAATGGAAACATATGAAGTTTGATTGATAGCTAGTTAAGATTGTGAAGTTAATAGAGCTTATACCTGCAGTAAGTGGGGACAATTAACTTTTTAATATGCTTTTGATTATTGGTCGATTCTCAATTGTCAAGAAAGTGAAGGAGTACAAAATAATAAAAAATCGCAAGTATGAACTGGTTTAGTATTGATTTTATATATCTTCTTTCAGTAAAAATGGCAGCAAAAGAAGAAGAAGTCATTCCTTTTCACCAGATAAGAGGTAATTATATGATTATGATATTTAGTGATATTTTCAGTTTAATTTCTGTGACCTGAAATTTCTTGCATATTTATATAATTAGATTTACCTGCATGAAACAGCTGATTTCCACGCTTTGTTTGCTGATTGTATTCTCAATAAATATGAAGGGAGGAATCTATAAAAAAAAAATTGATGATGTTTGGTGACCTTCCACTGCAGATGTTAGATTAATCATATAATAATGACAAATAGTCTCAGTCTTGCTTGTGAAAATACTTAGTTTTCTCTTATTTTTCTGAATTTATATAATTGCTAAACCTTACTAAGGAATAGCCTAGTCTTCAGATTATTTACATGTAACCATACTTATTATTTTTTAGGTCATCTGGTAGTAGCCTTAGTCCACCCAGGAGTCTAATTTCTAAAAAGAAGAAGCATAAAGACATTGATTCTCGTAGAATCAAGAAGGAAAATGCTGATTATTACAAAGGTTCAAAACTCTCTCACAAACGAAAGAAACAAGTGTCAAGGTCATTTAGTAGATCAATGAGTAGGTCACCAGATAGACAGTATAATAAAACTAGTCATAATAAGAAATATTACAAAGACAAGTACGATCACAAAGACCGTTACAATGACTATAAAGACAGGAATGATTACAAGGACAAAGAACGTTATGAGTACTCACCTGAATATAGGTATGTCAAACGACATCGGAATGGTCACCGCAGCTCTTCTCCTGAACGATACGATAGATACCGTCGATAATTATTCTTTCTCAAATCTGTGATACTGGTGCAAAATTGTATAACATTGAACTATGTCTTTCTAATGTGGAATTTAATTTTTTACTGTTTATTTGTAAGAATCAATTGAATCATTGTGAAGATTGATATTAAAGTGCTGTAGATATTTATTTTAATATGTACATTGACAATTATTTTACGTTGATAAGGATCAATACTTGTGTGCAAAAGAGCATTGTGTGATACTGAAAAGGTGTGTGTGTGTGTGAAAGAGTTGAGACTGCAAGGGGATAGTGCTGTATTTGTTATGGTTGTTTCAAAGTGTATAAATGTTCTGGTCTGAGTTGTGGCTGATTAAAGCGAATGATATTTATCCCCATGAGAAATTTGTGTTTAAAAGTTGACTGAGTTAAACACATTTATTAGTACTTAAAAAGAAAACAAAAATGAAAATAAAACTCTTTTTTTAAGTTCCTGAAGCAGATAAAAATTGTATTGAGAGAAAAATTTAAGATAGAAAAAAAAATATCATTTACTTCTGACAGATTCATTTGTAATCTTCACTAATTTTCTATTTCAAGTTATATGAATACATATTATAACTGATTCTATTTTTTTTCTTCATATGATTAATATAGTTTGCAAAAATGTGTTCTAACATACTTCATGTACAATTATTTGGGTATTATTACTTCAATCTCAGGGTATCATACCACATTATTCTGTAATTATAAAGATCTGAATCATGATAAAAAATTAAAAATAAATATTGAAATAATAAATGTTGGTCATTTATTAGCAAAATTGCACCTCTATTTATTTGTTGGTCTAGCACTGAAAATGGAAAAAAAAAACACTTTTCTACAAAAGGGTGTAGACTAATTAAATTAAATGCATTGCTGCTGCTTTGAAGGCCATTTATAGTATATTTAAACAACATTTAAGTAGGTGTTTTAAATTACTGCCTTGGGATAGTATGGTTAAAAGAGATGTCTCTGGACATTAAATCATTGGTTGATGTCATGTTGTCCAAATTTAATAGCATTTAAAAGAACTAGTGAAAATATATTGTTAATTAATTGAAATATATTGACTGACCATTAATAGACCAGCCATCTCCAACTGAGTTTGACAGTTAGTTCTAATGTTTTGCTATTTCACCACTGTCAAATGCTAAGGAGCAGGTAGCAAGTTGAGTGCTCATAAACTTGTTTAACCTGTCAAATTCTATATGTTCCTGTCCTAAGTCAGGAGCCTGTAAATAATTGATTACTGTTTGTTATATTTGTTAGCCCCTGCAATGAGTCTGGGTTTAAGGGCACTTTTAAAATATGCCTACTATTTATTTAGCTTTGTCCATTATCCTTGATCCATTTTCAAATATATTTATTCATGTGAATTTCTCACAAATAAGTTACAGGATAGTTATATTTGGTATATTTGATCCTTGGATTGTCTTCAAGGCATTCAGAAAGGCTTCACCTGAACTCTACCTCATTGAATTATTAATCAAGGATTAATCTATGTGTAAAGGTCAGTTTCATAGTTTCAATAACACCTATATTTGGTGTAAGGACTGATTGTGAAGTGTACATAACTACATGTCTGTCTGGCATGTATTGTCTAACAATTCTAAATGTCCTGGTTCAATGGACAATGTCTGGTTCTGGAAAATTGTAAGGTCTTGCATCCATTTTGCAGGGTCTATATTTCAAATGGTTAATTGGTCAATAGTAAGTTTTCCAAGTAGAGGTTCTTCCCCAGATATAACCATCAATAGGACAGCTTTTTGTGGTGTATGAAATGATTTCTATGTGAAAATGGTAGGTATCATTTGACCATGACTTAATTTTCATGGTTCATTGGTCAACGTTAAGTTTCTGAGTTTTAAGTCTGTTTCTCAAAAATTTAAAACGAGAGTGCACATGCTGAAATGTCTCCACTGTTTTACTGACCATTGATTTTATATTGAAAGTCCTAAAAGGTATAACTAGAAACATTCACAGAAACTCAGTCACGCATATTTACCCTTCAATTTTTTTATACACAAAATATAATTGACATATTGCTTATATGAAATACAAACCAAAACACAATAAACTGAACATTGATAAATGAGGTTAAGGTCAGATTATTACCTGCCAGACAGAAGTTGAAACCATTTCATACACCAAATATAGTTTACCTATGAAAATCTTTGAAAAACAGACCAAAACACAAAAACTTAACATTGACCAACAAACCATGAAAATGAGGTCATGGTAGGATGAAACCTGCTGAATGACCTGTTCCAATTACAGACATTCCAGACACCAAATATAGCTGATGTATTGTTTATTGTACTTGAAAAACACAGAAACTTAACATTCACCATTGAACCATGAAAATGAGGTCATGGTCAGATGTTATCCAACAGATGGACTTGTACACTTTACAATCATTCAATACAACAAATATTTTTGACCTGCTGCTTACAGTACTTTAAAAACTGACCAAAAAATAAAAAACAAACCAATAACCATGAAAATGAGGTCGAAGTCCGATGAAACCTGCCAGACACATGTACTCACTAGGCATTCCATACACCACATATAATTGACCTACTGCTTATAGTATTTGAGAAACGGACCTTATCATGTAACTTTAACCTTTAACACTGATCCATGAAATGAGGTAGAGGTCAGGTGAACTCTCTGACAGACATGTAGATGTTGCAAGGATCTGTACACAATTCAAGAATTGTGGGTAACATGTTACCAATAACAAGTGAGAAATTCCCATGACAAAAAACTCTAATTTTATTTCAACCATGAAAATGAGGACAAGGACATTTGACATATGACTGACAGAAACTTCATAACATTAGATATCTGCATACAATATATGAAACCTCCAGGTCTTCTACCTTCTAAAATATATACAAATAGTTCACAACGCCACTGCTGCCGAAAAGTAATACTGATGTCTCACATACTATGACTTTTGTCGCAGGCGAGACCAACATAAACTATATTTGTTACATGGAAGGAATTTAAGGTGTACTTGTCTGTTAGTCAGGTATTATCTGACAATGAACTCATTTTCATGGTCCTATGTCAATGTTAGGTTTTCTTGGTTAGGTCTCTTTCAGTACACATTGTTTAACATTTTTGGTGTGTACAATGATTGTTTAAATAGTTGTTCATATCTGACTCAGGCAGGTTTCATCAGACCTTGACATGGATCATCGATGTAAACCCTTTATCTTAAAGACTTTAAACATAAAATAAATCATTATGAGTAAAGCAGGCAAGATATTGCAGCATTTTCACTCTTTTTTGTCATAATAAGAAAGTTTATTTTTTAGTTTAAATTGTTTTAAAGGGACTTTTTTTAGCAGACAACAGAATGGAATTTCCTTATAGTTGAAAGCTGTTGGGTAACCTGCACTAGCTTAATTCCTCATCATTTTACACTTTGGGATAGTTATCTCATAGGCAATCATACCTCATCTCCTTATTTTGTACTTTTCAAAATTCTTTAAAGAATATATATATACTTGATATACTTTAAATAAAACAGTGAAAATTCAAAAAATGTACTTTGTTAAGGGGATATAACTCTTTCACAATGCAATCTGGCCTATTCAACTTTCTTATTGACTGAACTATAAAATACTTTTTCTCAACTAAGGGAGCTACCATTTGATTTTTATGGGGGGGGGGGGGGGGGGGGAAGGCAGGATGAGCAACTTGGCAAAAAAAGGCAGGATGACATATTATGTATAAAAAGTCAGAATAAACTAATAAAAAAAGGCAGGACCGAATAGAGTGAAAAATAAAAAGGCAGGTCAGAGATCACAACTAAAAAAAAAGGCAGGACAAAATTTTTCATCCTAGCCCCCCATAAAAATCAAATGGTAGCTCCCTAATTGGATTCAACTAAACAAGAGGTATATAATCTAAATCACTTTACCTTTTGTTTCATACAACATTAAAACTGGTCCTACAAATTCAGGGACAGGGACAGGTGAGGGTGTAATGGGCGTACGCCCACCCACCCCTTTTTAAAAAGACCCAGATGCTCTGCAGGGCGCAGCTTTATACGAGTGCAGAGGTCGAACCCTGAACAGTTGGGGCAAGTATGGACACAACATTCAAGCTTGATACTGTTCTATATTTGGATTGTGATTAAATAGTTGACACAGCAAAGGTTTCTGACACAGAATGAATGTGGTCTAATGAACTTAAAAATATTTTTTTTTGCTTTTGAGCAATACATTATGCTGTTGAATATAAATTCCTTCAAAACAAATATTTGAAGAAAAATTCTTTTTAATTTTTAAAATCTGAAATGAGAAAAAAATTACCCCCACCCCTCCCCATTTTTTTTCACCTCCCCCAATCCCTTATTCCAAAAATAATCTCAATTCAAATTTATAATTAAGTTGGCAAAAATAAGTACTCATTTAAATACATCATGAAGTATTAAAATATAAAATAACTTAGTCATGGTTAAAATTAATATTGATTAACAGTAATTTCTAAAAATAAATTTACAGCTACACATCTCAAAACAATTATCACTTTCTTTAACATAATTTTCAAGCAGTGTAAGGGAGGTAATCAAGTAATCAAACATATATATATATAACAGATTTGTTTAAATTTTAATTAGAATTGGATTACCTCCCTTACACTGCTTCTAAATTGTCTAAATTGTCCTTTAACCAGAAAAAACCTTGTTTCCCCCCCTTTTTTGCCCTAATTGCTTAATGATTTGATCCATTACCCCTCTAACCATCCCTTTGTAGTATGGAAACTTGTGGTAAAATTTCAGAGAGATTTATACACTTCAACACAAGTTATTGACTGAAAACTACAATAATGCTTATTTGGGCCCTTTCTTATTGAAACCCCCCTTGGAGCAAGAACCCCAAAATTTAATTCCAGCCTTTCCTTTGTAGTAATAAACCTTGTAGTATAATTTCAGAGAGATCCGTACACTTAAACACAAGTTATTGTCTGTAAACTAGAAAAATGCTTCTTTTTGGCCCCTTATTCCTAACTGTTCATGAACAGTAACCCCAAACTGACAACAAGCCTTCCCTTCTTTATATTGAACCTTGTGGTACAATGTCAGAGAGATCCATACAGTTAAACATAAGTTATTCTCCCAAAACTTCAAAAATGCTTGTCTTTGGCCCCTTTTTGGCCCTTTATTCCTACTGTTTGCCCCATAACCCTTAAAATAAATCCCAACCTTCTACTAAATGGTATGAACATTGTGGTACAATTTTAGAGTAATTGAAATAGTTATACACAACTTATTGTCCTGAAACTAGATAAATGTATGTTTATGTCCCCTTTGGGTCCCTAATTCCTAAATCAATGGGACCTTAACCCCCAAAATCAATCTCAACCTTCCTTTTGTGATTATAAACATTGTGTTAAAATTCTATTGATTTCTATTTACTGATACCAAAGTTATTATAGGGAAACCATCCATCTTCGGAAGACACAATTGACGAAAACAACGACGTGATACTAATAAACGACCGCAAAAATGTTTGCGGTCGTATAAAAACTATCGTAATCTGCTAATATTGTATTGAATATGGCAATTTATCATATTCATTATTAAACGCATACTCTGATTCTTTTTATACTGATTGCCCCATCTGATGGGTGACAATTTTGTTTCTCTGCTGTATTTGACTCTGCAATTAGTATCCATTCTTCTTGACGTGATATAGTGAAATCATCAAAGATGTTGACGTCAAAACAAAAGCGTCAAAAGACCTATTAAAAATCATCTCAAGGTGTCTTGAACACCTTTTTTTAAACAACCAAAACTATGTGTGTTGTTCAACGAAACCAGAAGTTAATGTAAAATAGGGATAATTATCAGTCTGTCTGCTTCATAATTTGTTTCTAAATTGTTGAAATCAAGGAGCTTCTGAGCTTCCCCACTGGCTGCAATTTCACCTTCTGTTCATAAAATCCTGGCCTAGGACTATTGAAATGTTCAGTTAGGTCTTATACCCTAGAATTTAGAATTTCTCTTTATTGGTTTACTGCTTTTTAGACCCATCCAATCATTTTAATATACCATTGACAATTAATGGAGAGAATTCGTCATAAAAAATGTCAAACCTTGACACTTTAACTATAAAATATACATGCTCCAAGTCAGGAAACATTACATTAGTGCATTTCACAATTATTCTATGTTATTTAGCAAAATACTAGAGGCTCCCAAGAGCCTGTGTTGCTCACCTGATTCTATACCTGGAATTTTGAAATAATATTAAACTAGAGGCTCTCAAGTGCCTGTATCGCTCACCTGACTCTACCTGGGTTTTTGAAATCATATAAATTTGGCTACAAAGTAACAACACTTGCAATTGGCCAGCACCTCATTAGGAAAGGAACATTTATGCTATGTTTGGTTTCATTCAATTTAGTGGTTCTCCTAAAGATGAAATTTGTATGTATTTCCTATAGGGTCCTATGTTAAACTAAGCCATGGATCAGCTACAAAGTAACAAAACTTGGTCAGCATCTTATAAGAAACATTCATGCTATGTTTGGTTTTATTCCATTCAGTGGTTCTGTAAAAGAAGTCAGCTAAAAAGTAACAACACTTGGTCAGCACCTCATAAGGAACATTCATGCTATGTTTGGTTTCATTCCATTCAGTGGTTCTCTAAAAGAAGATATTTGTATGTATTTCCCATAGGGTCCTATGTTAAACTAAGTCCCACACTGACAGCCATCTTGGATGATGGATGAGCTAAAAAGTAACAACACTTGGTCAGCATCTCATAAGAAACATTCATGCTATGTTTGGTTCCATTCCATTCAGTGCTTCTCTAGAAGAAGTTCAAAATGTAGAAAGTTTATGCCGACGACGGACAACGATGACAAGCGGTCGCTTCGTGATGAGAAAAGCTCACTTAACCCTTTGGGCCAGGTGAGCTAAAAAGGTCAAAAAAATTTCTACTCACTCCGTGATAAATACAAGTAAGAGTTGAAAGTGCCACATTCAATATCCAAATTAAATGCAGTAATTGGTAGTAGGTCTCCTCCCTTTAATACTACTCTGTATAAGATACTTCTAGTACAAATAAGATAAAAAAAAAAAAGGCACAGGAAATAAAATTTAATTCTCAACGAACAATTCTTGTAAATTCAGAAATGATTGTGTGAATTTAATATAGCGATTTATGAAGAATTGACAATTCAAGATTAATTATTGCGATTTCAGGAAATAGCACGCAGACACATATACCAGCGAGTTCTAATTATTGCGATACTAAACCAGTCACACTTATATAAAGGTTGCAATAATTTCTGAATTTACAGTAATATTATGGATATACACAAAATATAATATTGAATGATGATTCTAAAAAACAATTCCATTTGTATTAATATAAATGCAAAGTAAAAATATCAAATGAACCTAAATGAACACAGAAATCCATTCTCATTTGAACATTACATGAAAAAGTTTTTAAAAAAGTAGAATGTGCATAATTGTATAAAATGAATAAAAGCTTAAAGCTATACTAGTACCAAATATAGGTTCCATAATAAATTCATTCATTACTCATTCCACGATTTACTGTGACCATGTAATAAAAGGTTCCTCTGATTACAGTTTCACAATGTCCCAGCTTTAAATAATTCAGACTCAACTGTAATCAGAGGAACCTTTTATTACATGGTCACAGTAAATCATGGAATGAGTAATGAATGAATTCATTATGGAACCTATATTTGGTACTAGTATAGCTTTAAGCTTTTATTCATTTTATACAATTATGCACATTCTACTTTTTTAAAAACTTTTTCATGTAATGTTCAAATGAGAATGGATTTCTGTGTTCATTTAGGTTCATTTGATATTTTTACTTTGCATTTATATTAATACAAATGGAATTGTTTTTTAGAATCATCATTCAATATTATATTTTGTGTATATCCATAATATTACTGTAAATTCAGAAATTATTGCAACCTTTATATAAGTGTGACTGGTTTAGTATCGCAATAATTAGAACTCGCTGGTATATGTGTCTGCGTGCTATTTCCTGAAATCGCAATAATTAATCTTGAATTGTCAATTCTTCATAAATCGCTATATTAAATTCACACAATCATTTCTGAATTTACAAGAATTGTTCGTTGAGAATTAAATTTTATTTCCTGTGCCTTTTTTTTTTTTATCTTATTTGTACTAGAAGTATCTTATACAGAGTAGTATTAAAGGGAGGAGACCTACTACCAATTACTGCATTTAATTTGGATATTGAATGTGGCACTTTCAACTCTTACTTGTATTTATCACGGAGTGAGTAGAAATTTTTTTGACCTTTTTAGCTCACCTGGCCCAAAGGGTTAAGTGAGCTTTTCTCATCACGAAGCGACCGCTTGTCATCGTTGTCCGTCGTCGGCATAAACTTTCTACATTTTGAACTTCTTCTAGAGAAGCACTGAATGGAATGGAACCAAACATAGCATGAATGTTTCTTATGAGATGCTGACCAAGTGCTGTTACTTTTTAGCTCATCCATCATCCAAGATGGCTGTCAGTGTGGGACTTAGTTTAACATAGGACCCTATGGGAAATACATACAAATATCTTCTTTTAGAGAACCACTGAATGGAATGAAACCAAACATAGCATGAATGTTCCTTATGAGGTGCTGACCAAGTGTTGTTACTTTTTAGCTGACTTCTTTTACAGAACCACTGAATGGAATAAAACCAAACATAGCATGAATGTTTCTTATAAGATGCTGACCAAGTTTTGTTACTTTGTAGCTGATCCATGGCTTAGTTTAACATAGGACCCTATAGGAAATACATACAAATTTCATCTTTAGGAGAACCACTAAATTGAATGAAACCAAACATAGCATAAATGTTCCTTTCCTAATGAGGTGCTGGCCAATTGCAAGTGTTGTTACTTTGTAGCCAAATTTATATGATTTCAAAAACCCAGGTAGAGTCAGGTGAGCGATACAGGCACTTGAGAGCCTCTAGTTTAATATTATTTCAAAATTCCAGGTATAGAATCAGGTGAGCAACACAGGCTCTTGGGAGCCTCTAGTATTTTGCTAAATAACATAGAATAATTGTGAAATGCACTAATGTAATGTTTCCTGACTTGGAGCATGTATATTTTATAGTTAAAGTGTCAAGGTTTGACATTTTTTATGACGAATTCTCTCCATTAATTGTCAATGGTATATTAAAATGATTGGATGGGTCTAAAAAGCAGTAAACCAATAAAGAGAAATTCTAAATTCTAGGGTATAAGACCTAACTGAACATTTCAATAGTCCTAGGCCAGGATTTTATGAACAGAAGGTGAAATTGCAGCCAGTGGGGAAGCTCAGAAGCTCCTTGATTTCAACAATTTAGAAACAAATTATGAAGCAGACAGACTGATAATTATCCCTATTTTACATTAACTTCTGGTTTCGTTGAACAACACACATAGTTTTGGTTGTTTAAAAAAAGGTGTTCAAGACACCTTGAGATGATTTTTAATAGGTCTTTTGACGCTTTTGTTTTGACGTCAACATCTTTGATGATTTCACTATATCACGTCAAGAAGAATGGATACTAATTGCAGAGTCAAATACAGCAGAGAAACAAAATTGTCACCCATCAGATGGGGCAATCAGTATAAAAAGAATCAGAGTATGCGTTTAATAATGAATATGATAAATTGCCATATTCAATACAATATTAGCAGATTACGATAGTTTTTATACGACCGCAAACATTTTTGCGGTCGTTTATTAGTATCACGTCGTTGTTTTCGTCAATTGTGTCTTCCGAAGATGGATGGTTTCCCTATAATAACTTTGGTATCAGTAAATAGAAATCAATAGAATTTTAACACAATGTTTATAATCACAAAAGGAAGGTTGAGATTGATTTTGGGGGTTAAGGTCCCATTGATTTAGGAATTAGGGACCCAAAGGGGACATAAACATACATTTATCTAGTTTCAGGACAATAAGTTGTGTATAACTATTTCAATTACTCTAAAATTGTACCACAATGTTCATACCATTTAGTAGAAGGTTGGGATTTATTTTAAGGGTTATGGGGCAAACAGTAGGAATAAAGGGCCAAAAAGGGGCCAAAGACAAGCATTTTTGAAGTTTTGGGAGAATAACTTATGTTTAACTGTATGGATCTCTCTGACATTGTACCACAAGGTTCAATATAAAGAAGGGAAGGCTTGTTGTCAGTTTGGGGTTACTGTTCATGAACAGTTAGGAATAAGGGGCCAAAAAGAAGCATTTTTCTAGTTTACAGACAATAACTTGTGTTTAAGTGTACGGATCTCTCTGAAATTATACTACAAGGTTTATTACTACAAAGGAAAGGCTGGAATTAAATTTTGGGGTTCTTGCTCCAAGGGGGGTTTCAATAAGAAAGGGCCCAAATAAGCATTATTGTAGTTTTCAGTCAATAACTTGTGTTGAAGAACATTTGGTTGAGGCAAACTTAAGTTAGAGAAAGGAAACTTAACATTTTGCAATTTTTCCATTTATAAAGGGCATAACTCTAGAACGGTTAAAGTGACGCCACCACAATTCAAACTTGGTCTGTTATTAGTGGTAATAAGCATTGTGTATAAATTTCATAAAATTTGGTTGAGGCAAACTTGTGTCAGATAACAGAAACCAATTTTTGGATGTACAGAAGGACAAGGGAAAAACTTAATGTCCCCTCCGCTATGGTGGGGGCATAAAAATAAAAACAAGCATTCTGAGAGTATTGCATGGCAATGCTTAGTCCCCTACCAGGTAAAAATTCATTATACTGGAACAAAATGCTAACTTGTTCTATAACTGGTCATGGTGTAAACAAAAAGAAAATACCAAGTCAATATCTTCAAGCATGACTTAAAACATGAATATTTATTATATGAGTGAATTTTTGTCAAGTCCAAGGACCATAACTCTGCTCAAAATTATCAGACCGAACAAAAATTTGAACTTGATCTGTAACTTGTCATGATAAAGCTATATACCTATTATCAATCAATGTCTTCAAGTATGATGAACAAGAATGTGTCCATAGTACACGGATGCCCCACTCGCATACTCATTTTCTATGTTCAGTGGACCGTGAAATTGGTGTCAAAAGTCTAATTTGGCAATAAAATTAGAAAGATCATATCATAGGGAACATGTGTACTAAGTTTGAAGTTGATTGGACTTCAACTTCATCAAAAACTACCTTGACCAAAAACTTTAACCTGAAACTTGCACTATCCTTTTCTATGTTCAGTGGACCATGAAATTGGGGTCAAAAGTCTAGTTTGGCAATTAAATTAGAAAGATCAACCATAGGGAACATGTGTACTAAGTTTGAAGTTGATTGGACTTCAACTTCATCAAAAACTACCTTGACCAAAAACTTTAACCTGAAACTTGCACTATCATTTTCTATGTTCAGTGGACCGTGAAATTGGGGTCAAAAGTCTAATTTGGCAATTAAATTAGAAAGATCATATCATAGGGAACATGTGTACTAAGTTTGAAGTTGATTGGACTTCAACTTCATAAAAAACTACCTTGACCAAAAACTTTAACCTGAAACTAGCACTATCATTTTCTATGTTCAGTGGACCGTGAAATTGGGGTCAAAAGTCTAATTTGGCAATTAAATTAGAAAGATCATATCATAGGGAACATGTGTACTAAGTTTGAAGTTGATTGGACTTCAACTTCATCAAAAACTACCTCGACCAAAAACTTTAACCTGAAACTTGCACTATCATTTTCTATATTCAGTGGACCGTGAAATTGGGGTCAAAAGTCTAATTTGGCAATTAAATTAGAAAGATCATATCATAGGGAACATGTGTACTAAGTTTGAAGTTGATTGGACTTCAACTTCATCAAAAACTACCTCGACCAAAAACTTTAACCTGAAACTTGCACTATCATTTTCTATGTTCAGTGGACCGTGAAATTGGGGTCAAAAGTCTAATTTGGCAATTAAATTAGAAAGATCATATCATAAGGAACATGTGTACTAAGTTTGAAGTTGATTGGACTTCAACTTCATCAAAAACTACCTTGACCAAAAACTTTAACCTGAAACTTGCACCATCATTTTCTATGTTCAGTGGACCGTGAAATTGGGGTCAAAAGTCTAATTTGGCAATTAAATTAGAAAGATCATATCATAGGGAACATGTGCACTAAGTTTGAAGTTGATTGGACTTCAACTTCATCAAAAACTACCTTGACCAAAAACTTTAACCTGAAACTTGCACTATCCTTTTCTATGTTCAGTGGATCGTGAAATTGGGGTCAAAAGTCTAATTTGGCAATTAAATTAGAAAGATCATATCATAGGGAACATGTTTACTAAGTTTGAAGTTGATTGGACTTCAACTTAATCAAAAACTACCTCGACCAAAAACTTTAACCTGACATGGGACAGACGGACGAACAGACAGACGGACGAACAGACAGACGGACGAACGAACGGACGCACAGACCAGAAAACATAATGCCCCTACTACTATCGTAGATGGGGCATAAAAAGTGTGGAAAACATATGATTAAAAGTTCTCTTAAATTAGATATGATGTAATACAATGTATATCTATTTCCAAATTATAATCAAATATAATTAATAGATCCAAATATTTTTTCTTTCATTAAAATGTCACAAACTAATATAGATTTGTAACTTATCTATACAATGTCCAAAAAAAATTTCTACACAATGTAATGTTATGAAATATATGTAGGACTCAAATCTATGGCAGGTTCCAAATCTATGGCTGATTCCTAATCTATGGCAAATGTGATGTTACAAACGTCAAACAAATAAAATCTATGGCAGATTTTTGTTTTCTCCAAATGTATGGCAGATCTTTTTCATAATGTCACAATTGAATAACGCCATATTACATCGTCGCCACCGATAACGACGGCGGGACCCATAGATTTGAACACCATTCCAGATGAAGGCATTTCCCTCGACAACAATTTGCGAATGGTTTAAAGGAAGATGTGACCTTTTACCCGAAAGAGGGACAAAATGTGCTACACCAGCTGAAGCTCGGGATGAATACGGACACCGCCATTTACAGTATCGGATAATTTAGAAAATGATTTATAATAAATATTTTTCGGCTGGCAAAGTTTATAAAGTGAAAGATCAAATTACCAGATACCAATTTGATTTAAATTGTCATCAAACAAAACCAGGTGCTCCGCAGGGCGCAGCTTTGTACAACCCCAGTGGTTGAACCCTGAACAGTTGGGGCAAATTTGGTCACAATATTCAAGCTTGATTCTGTCTGAATTTGGATTGTGATCAAATTTTTGACATAATATAGGTTTTTGTCACAAAATTAATGTGGTCAAAGATCTAACAAATCTATTGCACAATACTGTGCAATTGAAGATTTCTTCTTGAAACTTTTCAAAATTAGAAATTTGATAAATAAAAAAAAAAAGGAAGCCCTTCAAAAAATGGTCAACAAAAAATCCCCCCCCCCAACTTTTTGAAACCCCCTTGGAGCAATAACCCTTAAACTCAATCCCATTCTTTCCATTGCAGTATTGAACCTTGTAGTACAATTTCAGAGAGATCCATACACTTAAACACAAGTTATTGTCATGATTGTTTGGAAACTAGAAACATGCTTCTTTTTGGCCCTTTATGGGCCCCTAATTCCTACATATTTTGGGCAATTAACCCAAAACTTAATCCCAGCCTCCCCTTTGTTATATGGTACATTGTGGTACAATTTCAGAGAGATCCATACAATTACACATAAGTTATTGTCTTGAAAGTAGAATAAACAGCTGCGCCATGAGCGCATGATACGCCTGGCGTCTTGTGTGGAAGTTTTATGCAATAATCATAAATAGTTTCTGAGAAAGTTTTAAGCAATTACCATTTATTGCTTTTGAGAAACGGCGGGACATGTGAACCCCCCCCCCCAACCCCAACCCTGTTTTTTTTTTACAAATATCACTAAAATAAAATTTTGAATCAAACCAAAAAGTATACAGATCTTTAGATTAATATAACAAAGAAGTGTGTACAGTTTCAAGCAATAATCATAAATTGTTTTTGAGATACGGCGCGACATGTAAAAAAAACCCTCCCCATTTTTTACAAAATACTCAATAACTCAAAAATAAAATTTTGAGTCATCACCAAAAAGTATACAGATCTTCAGATTAATATAACAAAGAAGTGTGTAAAGTTTTAAGCAATAATCATAAATCGTTTTTGAGATACGGCACGACATGTAAAAAAACCCTGCCCCTTTTTTACAAAATACTCAATAACTCAAAAATGAAATTTTGAATCATCACCAAAAAGTATACAGATCTTTAGATTAATATAACAAAGAAGTGTGTAAAGTTTTAAGCCATTATCAAGAATCGTTTTTGAGATACGGTGCGACAAGTGAAAACCAGATACTCCGCAGGGCGCAGCTTTATACGACCGCAGAGGTTGAACCCTGAACGGTTGGGGCAAGTATGGATTCAGCTCTTAATTTGGATTGTGATTAAATAGTTGACACAGCATAGGTTTCTGACACAGAATGAATGTGGTCTAATGAACTTAAAATTTTTGTTTTGCCTTTGAGCAATTCACTATGCTGTTGAATATTAATCCTCTCAAAAAAATGTTTGAAAAATTTTCTTTTTATTTATGAAATTTCAAATGAGAAAAATTGAACCCCCTCCTTCCCCAATTTTTTTTTCACATCCTCCTATCCTTTATTCCAAAACCGATCTCAATTCAAATTTCTAATGGAGTTTGCAACAATAATCACTCATTTAAATACATCATAAAATATAAAAATGTAAAAAAAGTGCTTGTTATCACTGAATGGTAAAGATTGTTTTAATTTATCAGTTGGTAGTAAAAGTGAATATACATTGTATATTGTATAAAACATTGATTTAAGTTGATTCAACTACTATTCTGGACAAAGAAAGATAACTCCAATTGAAATTTCTTGCTATTGCACATGTACAATATTGTGCAATTAGATTATTCTTGCTATTGTGCAATACTGTGCAATTGAAAATACTTGCTATTGCACAATACTGTGCAATTGAAGATTTCTTGCTATTGTGCAATACTGTGCAATTGAAAATTTCTTGCTATTGCACAATACTGTGCAATTGAAAATTTCTTGTTATTGCTGAGTACAGTGCAATTGAAAATTTCTTGCTATTGCACAATACTTAATATAATAATTTTAGATCCTGATTTGGACCAACTTGAATACTGGGCCCATAATCAAAAATCTAAGTACATGTTTGGAATCAGCATATCAAAGAACCCCAAGAATTCAATTTTTGTTAAAATCAAACTAAGTTTAATTTTGGACCCTTTGGACTTTAATGTAGACCACTTTGAAAACAGGACCATCCAGATGCTCCGCAGGGCGCAGCTTTATACGACCGCAGAGGTTGAACCCTGAACGGTTGGGGCAAGTATGGACACAACATTCAAGCTGGATTCAGCTCTAAATTTGGATTGTGATTAAATAGTTGACACAGCATAGGTTTCTGACACAGAATGAATGTGGTCTAATGAACTTAAAATTTTTTTTTGCCTTTGAGCAATTCACTATGCTGTTGAATATTAATCCTCTCAAAAAAATGTTTGAAGAAATTTTCTTTTTATTTATGAAATCTGAAATGAAAAAAATTGACCCCCCAATTTTTTTTTCACATCCCCCTTTCCCTTATTTCAAAACTGATCTCAATTCAAATTTCTAATGAAGTTTGCAACAATAACTACTCATTTAAATACATCATAAAATATTAAAATGTAAAAAAAGTGCTTGTTATCACTGAATGGTAAAGATTGTTTTAATCTATCAGTTGGTAGTAAAAGTGAATATACATTGTATATTGTATAAAACAATGATTTAAGTTGATTCAACTACTATTCTGGACAAAGAAAGATAACTCCAATTGAAATCCAATTGGAATTTCTTGCTATTGCACAATATTGTGCAATTAGATATTTCTTGCTATTGTGCAATACTGTGCAATTGAAAATATTTGCTATTGCACAATACTGTACAATTGAAGATTTCTTGCTATTGCACAATACTGTGCAATTGAAGATTTCTTGGTATTGCTGAATACTGTGCAATTGAAAATTTCTTGCTATTGCACAATACTTAATATAATAATTTTGGATCCTGATTTGGACCAACTTGAAAACTGGGCCCATAATCAAACATCTAAGTACATGTTTAGATTCAGCATATCAAAGAGGCCCAAGAATTCAATTTTTGTTAAAATCAAACTTAGTTTAATTTTGGACCCTTTAGACTTTAATCTAGACCAATGTTAAAACGGGACCAAAAATTAAGAATCTACATACACAGTTAGATTTGGCATATCAAAGAACCCCAATTATTCAATTTTTGATGAAATCAAACAAAGTTTAATTTTGGACCCGATTTGGACCAACTTGAAAACTGGGCCCATAATAAAAAATCTAAGTACATTTTTGGATTCAGCATATCAAGGAACCCCAAGGATTCAATTTTTGTTAAAATCAAACTATTGATTGATTGATTGATGGTTGCTTAACGTCCAGTGGCAAATATTTCATGCGTATTCAGGACGAGAACAAGTTCACAATAAATACAATAGGTAGGCTGATACAATAGAGGCCATCTGGGTCTGAGAAATTTGGACTACCACCGGAAAAGGAGGGTATATTGGATAGGGACAGAAATTTTGCCTTGCAACAGGCCACCTACGGACCCCTCAGAGAGTTGTTGCAAGGGTTCTTAACGTGCAAAGAGCGCTCTCTTCACACGAGGCAGCGGATTTAACGTCCCCCTTCTGACCGGGCGTGACTGCGAACTTGATACATCCGGCAAAGCCAAACGGACGCCCAACTTTAAGAATTAAGAATCTACATACACAGTTAGATTCGGCATATCAAAGAACCCCAATTATTCAATATTTGATGAAATCAAACAAAGTTTAATTTTGGACCCTTTGGGCCCTTTATTCCTAAACTGTTGGGACCAAAACTCCCAAAATCAATACCAACCTTCTTTTTGTGGTCATAAACATTGTGTTTAAATTTCATTGATTTCTATTTACTTAAACTAAAGTTATTGTGCGAAAACCAAGAATAATGCTTATTTGGGCCCTTTTTTGGCCCCTAATTCCTAAACTGTTGGAACCAAAACTCCCAAAATCAATCCCAACCTTTCTTTTGTGGTCATAAACCTTGTGTCAAAATTTCATAGATTTCTATTAACTTAAACTAAAGTTATAGTGCGAAAACCAAGAAAATGCTTATTTGGGCCCCTTTTGGCCCCTAATTCCTAAAATGTTGGGACCAAAATCAATCCCAACCTTCCTTTCATGGTCATAAACCTTGTGTTAAAATTTCATAGATTTCTATTCACTTTTACTAAAGTTAGAGTGCGAAAACTAAAAGTATTCGGACGACGACGACGACGACGCAGCCTACGTGATAGCAATATACGACGAAATTTTTTTCAAATTTTGCGGTCGTATAAAAATTAAGAATCTACATACACAGCTAGATTTGGCATATCAAAGAACCCCATTTATTCAATTTTTGATGAAATCAAACAACGTTTAATTTTGGACCCCGATTTGGACCAACTTGAAAACTGGGCCAATAATAAAAAATCAAAGTACATGTTTGGATTCAGCATATCAAAGAACCCCAAGAATTCTATTTTTGTGAAAATCAAACTAAGTTTAATTTTGGACCCTTTGGACTTTAATGTAGACCAATTTGAAAACAGGACCAACAATGAAGAATCTACATACACAGTTAGATTTGGCATATCAAAGAACCCCATTTATTCAATTTTTGATGAAATCAAACAAAGTTTAATTTTGGACCCCGATTTGGACCAACTTGAAAACTGGGCCAATAATCAAAAATCTAAGTACATTTTTAGATTCAGCATATCAAAGAACCCAACCGATTCAATTTTTGTCAAAATCAAACTAAGTTTAATTTTGGACCCTTTTGACCTTAATGTAGACCAATTTGAAAACGGGACCAAAAATTAAGAATCTACATACACAGTTAGATTCGGCATATCAAAGAACCCCAATTATTCAATTTTTGATGAAATCAAACAAAGTTTAATTTTGGACCCTTTGGGCCCCTTATTCCTAAACTGTTGGGACCAAAACTCCCAAAATCAATACCAACCTTCCTTTTATGGTCATAAACCTTGTGTTTAAATTTCATAGATTTCTATTCACTTATACTAAAGTTATGGTGCGAAATCCAAGAAAAATGCTTATTTGGACCCCTTTTTGGCCCCTAATTCCTAAACTGTTGGGACTTAAACTCCTTAAATCAATACCAACCTTCCTTTTGTGGTCATAAACATTGTGTTTAAATTTCATTGATTTCTATTTACTTAAACTAAAGTTATTGTGCGAAAACCAAGAATAATGCTTATTTGGGCCCTTTATTGGCCCCTGATTCCTAAACTGTTGGGACCTAAACTCCTAAAATCAATACCAACCTTCCTTTTGTGGTCATAAACATTGTGTTAAAATTTCATAGATTTCTATTCACTTTTACTAAAGTTAGAGTGCGAAAACTAAAAGTATTCGGACGACGACGACGACGCCAACGTGATAGCAATATACGACGAAAAAAATTTCAAATTTTGCGGTCGTATAAAAAGCACACCCCTGTTTTAGTTACAAAGTGCCGTAACTCAAAAAGTTTAAATTTTATTTTCACCAAAAAGTATACAGATCATTTGACCATCATAAAAAACAACTATATTAAGTTTCATGAAATTTAGATAAGTCGTTCTCAAGTTACGGTGCGACATGTTTACGCCGGACAGACAGACGGACGGACAGACAGACAGACGGACGGACGGACGTACACCGGACATTTGTATACCATAATACGTCCCGTCAAAATTTTGACAGGCGTATAAAAATGTGGTGCACACAGAATAACGTGTGTAGCGGGTTATTAGCAGTGTGCACCACATTTTTATGTTATTTGGAATAGACTGACAAAATATTACAGTTATTTCGACAGGCACTTGTCTCAGAATTTTTTCCGTATATATACCTTTATATAAAAGTATATAGGGGAATAAAATTCTGAGACAGGTGCCTGTGCATGTTATTTCTTATAATTTAATTCTAAATTCCCTTTCAAACCGGCGTAAATCATGAAAAAAAGTTGATGACGTCATGGACACATGACAAAATTGTGTCTATTATATTATAAACAAAATGACGTCAGCCAATCAGAAGACACGTTACATCCAAAATTAAATTATTTCTAAATAATTTGTATTGATCAATAATGTTATTTCACAAAAAGTTTTGAAAATCTGGTATTATCATTTCCTGAATTAACCTTTGTGTTACCCCTTTTTCATTGACAATGGCATGTGCCCCCTTAGATTCTAGCGATAATTTTTCATATCTCTTGATCTAATGTGCTGAGAAGCAAATTATCAGTCAGTAATTAAAAATTTTGATTTTTACTGTGATCTTTGGTTGATTCAATTTCGGGTCACTATTTTTTTCTATGAAATCAGGACAGAAAAATGCATTAGGAAAATTCCATTATAAGTTTTTGTCTGTTCAGCTCCTCACTGTAATGCATTTACTACTGTGTGACATTTGGCATGATTTAAATAAACTGGCATTCTTAAAAACTTTTAATGGCCAGCTAAATCATGGATGTCGTTTCTCAACAAGCTGTAAGACAAGACTTGATTAGTTTGACAAGAATAAACTAAAAAGATATTTGTTATTAGAATTAGATGTAAAATTTTGAACATGTATGTGCAAATCACAAAAGAATTCCAGTGTGGTCACTATTTCAATCCATCAATATGTTAATTTTTCTGAAATTTATGATAAAATGGTGAGTTTTGAAGTGTTCAGACCTTAATCAATATCTATGTCCCTCACCTATGTAATATTTATTATCGCTATTTTGTGCATTTTTCCTTTGATCTTTTTTTGTGATAATTTTTCATATGATGCTACTGCATACCTGTCAACCTGTGACGATGAAAATGCAGGTCATGACCTGCATTGAAGCATCAAATCTCAGGTCATAACGCGTACCAACTTTTTCGAGCTAAATTTCAGTATTTATGGTACATTTTCTTATAATGTATATCAAAGATACCAAAACATCAATGCATGTTCACTTGGTTAATTCATTTCAAATCCTATTAATTATTATTTCATTGCACTTTCAAAGAATTTTATAAATTTGTGTATCACAGTCTTACATTCTTTACTTAAGAATTGAATGCTTCTTTTTGTAAATTTATTGGGGTGTAAAAGCGTTGACCGCAGTACATTTTGTATGAAGCGCGCAAGCGCTTCATTCTAAAAATGTACGCACGGTCAACGCTTTTACAACCCTATAAAGTTGAAAAAGAAGCATTCAATACTTATAATTACATTTTTTAGCTATGATTATGAAAACACGAATTTTATATATTTTATTATTTAATTCACCTGTGCACTTTATTGTTGGAGCACGTGTTATCATGAATGAAAAGTTGTATTGAGCATTGCAACTGCTTACGGAATAACACGTGATGTGCAGTTAGCCAATCAGAATAAAATATTATAATGAAACATACATCTAATGTAATTATTTATTGTTATAATTAGCAAGGATTTGTATTCTTAGAATTTACTTTTAAGAGGTGATATTTAAATGTTTGAGACACTGGCTCTGCAGCCTTAAAAAGTATCATCAATTACTTTATGAGGAAATTAGACTAAATATAGTAATACAGTTAAAGGAAGTATAAATGTAAAATATATTTTACAATTTTTTTTTTTTAATTGTATAAAGGTCTAAAAATAATGAAAAGTTATTTTTCAATATGTATTTAAATTTTATATAATTTCATGATTTAATCTTTTTCACCCATAAAACGTAAATATAAGGAATAATTTTGAATGGTTACAAATAAGGGGAAGTAACTGTCTAGTTGAAATATGTTTGTTTACACACCAATAATGCAATTTATTAACAACCTAAAGCTAAGGTAATTGGTGTTAATTAACAGTGTGTTTGACACCAAAGCTGTCAAGTGAAGCCATGCACTTAATGGGTCACTTAATTTGACAGTTTAAATAGCTAGATGATCTTCCTGTTCATGGAAGAATTACGAATTAGCCGATATTTCAAAGAAATATTACTTATGAAATCAATCTCAAGGCTAAGAAATACGGGTGAAATCGGGTCATTTTCAGAATTCCCGGTGATTCCCCAGAATTGTGAAAATCTCGGGTCACTTGACAGGTATGTGCTACTGGCTAGAGATGGAAAACTATGGCTAGAAACTAAGAAGGCACTAGCATTGCTAATGAAATTGACAAACTACCGGCATAGGTAATTTAGGATTTATTGGTAATCTCAATGTTTATCTATCACTCGTTTGATATAAACTGTCTATAGGAGACAGGCCAAACATTTGTCTAGAAAAACCATAGGGTTAACTAGCCCGCTTATTGTGACCAAGTTTATGGTTTTGAGAATTTAAGATCTATTGGTACACAAACTCACAGGCCGGTTAAATTTTATAAAGCCATTTATAAAAGCAGTGTAATCTTTTTCTGGAACATATCAAACTGTCCAAAATAGATGTTAAAATATGTTCTTTAATTCTATAGCATACACCTTTCATTTATAAAAATATACAATTGCATTCATTTATAAATTATAAAAATACACAAATTCAGGAAAGATAACTCATTTTGCAAATTATTTTAATAAAAGATCCTGATGAATGAATATGACAGTCTTTATTTATATGAGGTTTATTGATTGGTCAGTATTATTATATTTAAGTCTATAGTAATCTTGTTACTGACAGTGTCAGATCCTCATAGGTATAGTCAATTAGGTCATTTAAAATAAACAGCTGCGCCATGAGCGCATGATACGCCCGACGTCTTGTGTGGAAGTTTTATGCAATAATCATAAATAGTTTCTGAGAAAGTTTTAAGCAATAACCATATATTGTTTTTGAGACACGGCGGGACATGTGAAACCCCCAACCCTGTTTTTTTTTTTTTACAAAAAACTAAATATCACTAAAATAAAATTTTGAATCAAAACCAAAAAGTATACAGATCTTTAGATTAATATAACAAAGAAGTGTGTAAAGTTTTAAGCAATAATCATAAATTATTTTTGAGATACGGCGCGACATGTAAAAAAACCTCCCCTGTAATTATAGAGACTATAATAATCAACTATTACAATGTAATCGGCATTATTGAATTCCAATAAAGATCAGTTGCTACAACTTGCCAAGGATATTGAGGAATTTTGTGCGGTTCTAATGGTTCTTTAGCATTAGAATTTCTACGTTCCAAACAAACTGAACACTTTAACACCATGTCCGAGATATGCAATGACATTTTAGGCCAAAAGAGAACATCACGAGCTCTGCGAATACATTTCTCTACTCCCATGTGCCCAGTATGAATTTTGTCTAACATGAGGGCCCTCAAACTAGTTGGAATAACAATTTTGTGTCCCTTGAAAATAATACCACTATTCACAGAAAGTTCATCTCTATGGTTCCAAAATTCTAAAATATCCTTGGCAAGTTGTAGCAACTGATCTTTTTTTATTGGTCGAGTTACTGATGTGCAGAAAACTCAGATCAGTTCTACCTGTCACTCTAGAGGGACTTATACCAAAGGGAAGTAACTCAACAAAAGTAAATCAAAGTACGTAAAGTACTATATAAGAATAATGTTACAATACGAAAGTTTATTTTTTAGTTTAAATTGTTTTAAAGGGGCTTATTTTAGCAGACAACAGAATGGAATTTCCTTATAGTTTAAAGCTGTTGGGTAATCTGCACTAGCTTAATTCCACATCATTTTACACTTTGGGATAGTTATCTCATAGGCAATCATACCTCATCTCCTTATTTTGTACTTTCCAAAATTCTTTAAAGAATATATATATACTTGATATACTTTAAATAAAAAACAGTGAAAATTAAAAAAATGTACTTTGTTAAGGGGATATAACTCTTTCACAATGCAATCTGGCCTAATCAACTTTCTTATTGACTGGACTTTAAAATACTTTTTCTCAACTAATATTGGATTCAACTAAACAAGAGGTATATCTAAATCACTTTACCTTTTGTTTCATACAACATTAAAACTGGTCCTACAAATTCAGGGGCAGGTTCAGGTGAGGACATAATGGGCGTACGCCCACCCATCCCTTTAAAAAAAACAAAAAAAAACAGATACTCTGCAGTGCACAGCTTTTTACAATCGCAGAGGTCGAACCCTGAACAGTTGGGGCAAGTATGGACACAACATTCAAGCTTGATACTGTTCTGAATTTGGATTGTGATTAAATAGTTGACACAGTTAAGGTTTCTGACACAGAATGAATGTGGTCTAATGAACTTAAAAATTTTTTTTTTGCTTTTAAGCAATACACTATGCTGTTGAATATAAATTCCTTCAAAACAAATATTTGAAGAAAAATTCTTTTTAATTTCTAAAATCTGAAATGAGAAAATTACCCCCACCCCTCCCCATTTTTTTCACCTCCCCCAATCCCTTATTCCAAAAATAATCTCAATTCAAATTTCTAATTAAGTTGGCAACAATAAATACTCATATAAATACATCATAAAGTATTAAAATATAAAATAACTTATAGTCATGGTTAAAATTAATATTAATTAACAGTAACTTCTAAAAATAAATTTATAGCTACACATCTCAAGACAATTATCACTTCCTTTAACATAATTTTCAAGCAGTGTAAGGGAGGTAATCAAGTAATCAAACATATATAGATAACAGGATTCTTGAAATTCTAATTAGAATTGGATTACCTCCCTTACACTGCTTTTAAATTGTCTAAATTGTCCTTTAACCAGAAAAACCCTTGTTTCCCCCCTTTTTTGCCCCTAATTGCTTAATTATTTGATCCATTACCCCCTCTAACCATCCCTTTGTAGTATGGAAACTTGTGGTATAATTTCAGAGATTCATACACTTAAACACAAGTTATTGACTGAAAACTACAAAAATGCTTATTTGAGCCCCTATCTTGGCCCCTCACTTATTGAAACCCCCCTTGGAGCAAAAACCCCAAAACTCAATTCCAGCCTTTCCTTTGTAGTAAGAAACCTTGTAGTATAATTTCAGAGAGATCATGATACACTTAAACACAAGTTATTGTCTGTAAACTAGAAAAATGCTTCTTTTTGGCCCCTTATTCTTAACTGTTCAGGGATATTAATCCCAAACTGACAACAAGCCTTCCCTTCATTATATGGAACCTTGTGGTACAATGTCAGAGAGATCCATACAGTTAAACATAAGTTATTATCCCGAAACTTCAAAAATACTTGTTTTTGGCCCCTTTTTGGCCCTTTATTCCTAGACTGTTTGCCCCATAACCCTTAAAATAAATCCCAACCTTCTACTTAATGGTATGAACATTGTGGCATGATTTCAGAGTAATTATAATAGTTATACACAACTTATTGTCTTGAAACTAGATAAATGTATGTTTTGGGCCCCTTTGGGCCCCTAATTCCTAAACCAATGGGACCATAACCCCCAAAATCTATCCCAACCTTCCTTTTGTGGTTATAAACATTGTGTTAAAATTTTATTGATTTCTATTTACTTATACTAAAGTTATTATCCGGAAACCATCCATCTTTGGAAGACACTGACAACGATAACGTGATACAAATATACGACCGCAAAATTTTTTGCGGTCGTATAAAAACTATCGTAATCTGCTAATATTGTATTGAATATGGCAATTTATCATATTCATTATTAAACACATACTCTGATTCTTTTTATACTGATTGCCCCATCTGATGGGTAATCAGTAAAATTTTGTTTCTCCGCTGTATTTGACTCTTCGATGAGTATCCATTCTTGTTGACGTGATATAGTGAAATCGTCAAAGATGTTGACGTAAAAAAAAAAGCGTCAAAAGACCTTAAATTCATCTCAAGGTGTCTTGGACACCTTTTTTTAAACAACCAAAACTATGTGTGTTGTTCAACGAAACCAGAAGTTAATGTAAAATAGAGAAAATTATCAGTCTGGCTGCTTCATGATTTAATTCTAAATTGTTGAAATCAAGGAGCTTCTGAGCTTCCCCACTGGCTGCAATTTCCCCTTCTGTTCAGAAAATCCTGGCCTAGGACTATTGAAATGTTCAGTTACGTCTTATACCCTAGAATTTAGAATTTCGCTTTATTGGTTTACTGCTTTTTAGATCCATCCAATCATTTTAATATACCATTGACAATTAATGGAGAGAATTCGGCATAAAAAATGTCAAACCCTTACACTTTAACTATAAAATATACATGCTTCAAGTCAGGAACCGTTACATTAGTGCATTTCACAATTATTCTATGTTATTTAGCAAAAACAACTAGAGGCTCTCAAGAGCCTGTGTCACTCACCTGATTCTATACTTGGGATTTTGAAATAATATTAAACTAGAGGCTCTCAAGAGCCTGTATCGCTCACCTGACTCTACCTGGGTTTTTGAAATCATATAAAAAAAGATAAAATTTGGCTCACAATGTAACAACACTTGGCCAGCACCTCATTAGGAAAGGAACATTTATGCTATGTTTGGTTTCATTCAATTTAGTGGTTCTCTTAAAGATGAAATTTGTATGTATTTCCTATAGGGTCCTATGTTAAACTATGCCCCCCGCTGGCGGCAATCTTGGATGATGGATCAGCTACAAAGTAACAACACTTGGTCAACATCTCATCAGGAATATTCAGGCTATGTTTGGTTTCATTCCATTCAGTGGTTCTCTAAAAGAAGAAATTTGTATGTATTTCCCATAGGGTCCTATGTTAAACTAAGTCCACCCACTGGGGGCCATCTTGGATGTTGGATTGGCGACAAAGTAACAACACTTGGTCAGCATCTCATTAGGAACATTCATGCTATGTTTGGTTTCATTCCATTCAGTGGTTCTCTAAAAGAGGACATTTGTATGTATTTCCCAAAGGGTCCTATGTTAAACCAAGGCCCCCGCTGGTGGCCATCTTGGATGTTGGATTTGCGACAAAGTAACAACACATGGTCAGCATCTCATGAGGAACATTCATGCTATGTTTGACTTCATTCCATTCAGTGGTTCTCTAAAAGAAGACATTTGTATGTATTTCACATTTGGTCCTATGTTAAACTAAGTCCCCTGCTGGCGGCCATCTTGGATGATGGATCGGCTACAAAGAAACAACACTTGGTCAGCACCTCATAAGGAACATTCATGCTATGTTTGGTTTCATTCCATTCAGTGGTTCTCTAAAAGAAGTCATTTGTATGTATTTCCCATAGGGTCCTATGTTAAACTAAGTCCCCAGCTGGCGACCATCTTGGATGATGGATCAGCTACAAAGTAACAACACTTGGTCAGCACCTCATAAGGAACATTCATGTCATGTTTGGTTTCATTCCATTCAGTAGTTCTCTAGAAGAAGTTCAAAATGTAGAAAGTTTATGCCGCTGGACGCCAAGTGATGAGAAAAACTCACTTGGCCCTTCGGGCGAGCTGAGCTAAAAAAGTCAATATTTTTTTCTACTCACTCCGTGATAAATACACGTAAGAGTTGAAAGTGCCACATTTCATATCCAAATTAAATGCAGTAATTGGTAGTAGGTCTCCTCCCTTTAATACTACTCTGTATAAGATACTTCTAGAACAAATAAGATAAAAAAGGCACAGGAAATAAAATTTTATTTCTCGACGAACAATTCTTGTAAATTCAGAAATGATTGCGTGAATTTAATATAGTGATTTATGAAGAATTGACAATGCAAGATTAATTATTGCGATTTC
The DNA here is from genome assembly GCA_019925275.1 of Mytilus edulis. Lineage (NCBI taxonomy): Eukaryota > Metazoa > Mollusca > Bivalvia > Mytilida > Mytilidae > Mytilus > Mytilus edulis. The sequence goes on from CM034359.1 coordinate 36,925,125, forward strand.
AGGAAATAGCATGCAGACACATATACCAGCGAGTTCTAATTATTGCGATACTAAACCAGTCACACTTATATGAATTTACAGTAATATAATGGATATACACAAAATATAATATTGAATGATGATTCTAAAACATTTTTTCATTTGTATTAATATAAATGCAAAGTAAAAATATCAAATGAACCTAAATGAACACAAAAATCAATTCTCATTTGAACATTACATGAAAAAGTTTAAAAAAAAAAGCAGAATGTGCATAATTGTATAAAATGAATAAAAGCTTAAAGCTTATACTAGTACCAAATATAGGATCCATAATGAATTCATTCATTACTCATTCCACGATTTACTGTGACCATGTAATAAAAGGTTCCTCTGATTACAGTTGAGTCTGAATTATTTAAAGCTGGGACATTGTGAAACAGTAATGGGGTTACAATATTGTGACTGGGCTGTCATTAAGCACATCAGAAGAATTTGTAATCTTTTGCTAAAATAGTTATGATTTTATCTGATTATTAAAATCATTATAGCAATATTTTGGCAACAACAACTAAAAAAAAACCAATATCATTTGATGTCTAATGTAAATCAGCAGTATATTTTTAGGTTTTTATGCCAGGAAATCATAGTCGGAAATTTGCTGTGCCATTTAGAAAAAAAAATGTCTCAAAAATCCTCACATGAGAAGCTTAATGAGAAGCTATTAATTGTATGACCGTAAAAAATAATAATAACAATCAACTTTGGTTTGGTTTTTATAAAGCTACATATTCCTTTATTTTTTATGAACAAAAGTAAAGGTATATGAAAAATAAAATGACCAAAAATGCTAGTGGCTTTTACTAGGAGCAGAAATGTTTAGGACTGTATCATTTGTTTGCAATTTCCATTTTAAACCTCAAATTGGATAGGTTGCATGTGTTAGGATTTCCAATTTCCAAAGCCAAGTAAATGGTAAAAGCACTACAATTTGATATCCTTGAAGAAGCCTGAATTTGAATGCTAATACTGATTTCAATTACCAATACAATGTAGTTCACTCTAGTGCAGTGGACATTTAGAGTTCATTGTATTTTCAAATATTCCATAAAGTTTGAAAACTGTTGAATAATGTATATTTACAATGAAGATGATGTTTACACTAAAAACTTTTACCACATGTAATAAAATCTAAATTTATAATATTAGCCAATTTTTCTCATGAACTATGGATTTATTTATTTTTGTGGGTACCAATTTCCATGGATTAAGGAAAACTTGCATGTTCATGTATATTTATTTTTGTGGTTTTGCCAAAGTCTGCATACAAGCCTATAGAAAATTTGTCATCCGTTGAACATTTAATTTCCTGGTTCACAAGTACTCACGAAATCCACAAAAATTGGTATCCAATGAATAATAATAAATTCACAGTATGCTTTTTTTTTATTTTCAACTTCTTATAGTACATGAAATAAGTTACGCCACTGGAAAATAAATTGTTAAGCAGGTGGTCTGGATAGCAGCAGGCCTACAGAAGCTAAAAGATTATAGTGAAATTTTTATTGAAAAAAAAAATGTTTTAAAAATCATTTGTAAGCACATTCTTACAATGCTATACTGGTGATAGGCCACTGAAGTTTTCAGACCTGTTATATATATAATGTATTTTTTTTAAATTTTGTATATTTTTTTTCTTCTAATATAAATGTGCATACAAGAAAAACTTCATTTCAAGGTCAATAGATAAATGCATTTAAAATCCTAATTTACATAAAAAAATATTTCTAAATTGAAAATTAGAGCAGGATCTCAATGGATAACATGACACTTGATCATATGATGCTTGTAAGTAAAAATCTGTCCTAAACATTCTGTGATGAAAACTAAATTACCCTGAATTTTGAATTTTATAAAATAACAATTACTAGTAACAAGTAAATTAATAATTTTTGGCAAAAAGGTGCACCAATATAAGTCTGCTTTAAATATCAAATTAAATTAATTAGAGAGATCTACAAAATTCTTGTGCAATACTTTTTTTATTTATCTAAATGTATATGATTATCTCCCCTTTTATACAAGATACTTTAAAAGATGAAAATTAACATCTATAATTTTGAAGATTTATATACAAGTATATGTCCAATTTGTTTCCTCTCTCTCCATACTGATACATGGATGTGTTCAGAATACAACATTTTTTTCTAATACCAATGCTTAATTTCTTCAAAACTATGTTGTAATATTTTGAAAACAGACTCATATTTGTTTTGTTACCCTTTTTATTTTAGTGAATTGAAGCAAACATGTCTTATCAACAACCTTGCAGTAGATGGCAGATATTTTTTAAACTTGAACATAACATAACAATAATATTCAACAGTGCCAAGTTTGTTAAAACATGTTGTCAATGAAATGCCCACATAAACATTTAAACTTAATTGATATGAAACAACTTTGTATAAAATGGATAATATCTCTATATAAATCTGGTTTATACAATTTGAAAAATTTTGTGGTATGAGTGCCAATGCTCATACCACATCTACTTATATCTATTAAAAAATATCATGTGAAAGCTCCTTCATAACAAAACAGCATAACATACTGAGATTCACATACAAAACAAATTTTCTTAAAATGATCATGATATGACTATTTCTTTGAATGAAGGCATTGAGAATACTTAGTTTTTTTAGCTGCCATATTTGTTCTATATGATAAGTCAGATCTACTTATTTTGGCAAGCCATTAACAACCTTCATAACGATCTAATGCCATATCAGTCATCAACATTCCTTTTTTAGAGGTGTGTCGTCTGCATCCTCCTTCAGTGGTGTATCTTCTTCAACATCTTGATCATTTTCTAAAAAAAAAAGTTGCAAAACTTATAAACTTTTATTATTGTTTTTAAGGCCAGAGAAATTGAAGATTTAAAATGAACAAGATTGGAACAAATTTGTGATTCTCTTGTGGAGAGTTCTCTCATTGGCAATCATACCACATTTTCTTTTTTTATAATCATAGTGGTGGATAGTTGTTTTCTTTTTTTAATGGTAAGTGGGATACTATTAAAGCATATAAGTAATATATACTGCTTGTCAGGAATTTTGCTTTCTGGGAAAATTAAACCAGATGCTACACAGGGTGCATCTTGATATGACCACAGAGGTCAAATCCTGAACAGTTGGGGCAAGTATGGACACAACATTAAAGCTTGATACAGCTCTGAATTTGGATTGTGATTAAATAGTTGACATTTACCTATTATGGTCCTATATCCAAAATCTAAATACATGGCTAGAATCAGCATACCAGAGAACCCCAAGAATTCAATTTTTGATGAAATCAAATAAAGTTTAATTTTGGACCCTTTAGAATTCAATGTGGACCAATTTGATAAAGGGGCCCAAAAATCAAAAATCTAAATACATGGTTAGATATAGCATATCAAAGAACCCCATATATTCAATTTTTGTTGAAATCAATCAAAGTTTCATTTGGAAATACACGGTTATATTCAGCATCAGGCGTGTAAGCTCCCTATACGCTAACACACAGTTGCGTGCACATCGATTGGCATGCAAAAATAAAAATTTATAGATTGAATGTTAAAGGAAACACCTATGTTGTCACTTTTTTAATTGATGAAATATCATTAAATTAAGGCATTTGGTTTCAAAATAAAGTGTTATTGGAGATTATGACAAAATCGGACAGTAACTTGTATCTTTTACAAGATTTGAATTTGTAATACTCAGTCTAAGACATGTAGTTTTTGGAGCACATTTTACAGTATATGGTTCATCAGTTTGGAATGAGATGTACCAATCGGCATTAGAATTATCAGAACCCTTCGATATTGTTGAAAATATGCCGAGGCGATGTGGTCGACTCACTACCAGTGCCAATCACCCTGCAAACACGCCAACACAGTATTGGAAAGTCTCATTATTTTTTGCGTATGTTGAAAACAAATGTACGATCAACAATGAACGACAACAGTTACTAGCATTACTGCATATTCATTGGCATTTCAGTGTGAATATTGACAATTAAAGTAATAGAGAAGTTTGTTTCTGCCTAGACCTGAAGAGCAGATTTTGGACAATTTTGAGTAAATTCTGTATCACAAATATGTGTTGTTTATGTACCGGTATTACTCTATTCAGAAGATTTATTAATAGTTTTACATTCATAAATTTTTTATAAGTCCTATCTACATATCACAGGCACTTGTTTTTGTCAATATGGGGTTTACTATCCATACCCAGTACAAAAAAACACAAGGTAGCTAACGGAAATTTTCAATGTGTTCGCTTCAACCAATATTTTTTTAATTTCCCTTGACTTTTTCACGAATAAAAGTACACCAGTCTGTCGGTAATTGATTTATCTTGACAATGAAACAACTTTCACGTACCTTGAGAATACCCCTCAAACAGTATAACACACTTGAGATGACAATTATTGACCTTTTTCCAGACCATTGAATTTGTAAGGACTTAACTTCCGGTTAACTAAGAAAGTGAATATAACTGTGCAATCCCATTGGTTTAATTCATCTGGTTACCTGTTTATTTATACTAGTTACCAGTAACCAGAAAAATGTGACCAATGGGATTGCACAGTTATATTCACTTCCTAAGTTAACCGGAAGTTAAGTCCTTACAAATTCAATGGTCTGGAAAATGGTCAATAATTGTCATCTCAAGTGTGTTATACTGTTTGAGGGGTATTCTCAAGGTACGTGAAAGTTGTTTCATTGTCAAGATAAATCAATTACCGACAGACTGGTGTACTTTTATTCGTGAAAAAGTCAAGGGAAATTAAAAAAATATTGGTTGAAGCGAACACATTGAAAATTTCCGTTAGCTACCTTGTGTTTTTTTGTACTGGGTATGGATAGTAAACCCCATATTGACAGAAACAAGTGCCTGTGCTACATATAGCTCCTCTTTTAACCTTCCTATGACCGAAAACCGGAAAAGAAAATATTTCATTGCGTAAAAGGGTCCCAAAACTTTTTCGCCTTGCCTTGGCAGTAGTTGCTTGCACATTGTTTCTTTCTAGCTACGCCCTTGAGCATATCAAAGAAACCCAAAAATTCATTTTTTGATAAACTCAAACAAAGGTTTAATTTGGTACCCTTTTGGACCCTAATTCCTAAACTGTTGGGACTAAAACTACCAAAATCAATCCCAACCTTCCTTTTGTGGTCATAAGCCTTGTGTATAAATTTCATAGATTTCTATTTACTTATACTAAAATTATTGTGCGAAAACCAAAAAAATGCTTATTTGGGCCCCTTTTTGGCCCCTAATTCCTAAACTGTTGGGACCAAAACCCCCAAAATCAATCCAAACCTTCCTTTAGTAGTTTTAAACCTTGTGTTAAATTTTATTGATTTAGGAAATAATTGATGCAAGCTATACTTTATTGTAGTTTTAACATGGGTAGGCATTATATTCGTGATTATTTTTGCCAGAGCGATAGTGAGGGCTAAAATAACAAGAATATAATGCCTATCCATGGTAAACCAGGTGCTCCGCAGGGCGCAGCTTTATACGACCGCAGAGGTCGAACCCTGAACAGTTGGGGCAAGTATGGACAAAACATTCAAGCGTGATACAGCTCTGAATTTGGATTGTGATCAAATTTTTGACATTACATGGTTTTTTTTTACACAAAACAAATGTCAAGATTTTACAAATCAATTAAAGATTTCTTCTTCAAACTTTTTAAATCTAAAATTAAATAGTTGACACAGCATAGGTTTCTGACACAGAATGAATGTGGTCTAATGAACTTAAAAGTTTTTTTTTGCCTTTGAGCAATTCACTATGCTGTTGAATATTAATCCTCTCAAAAAAATGTTTGAAGAAATTTTCTTTTTATTTATGAAATCTGAAATGAGAAAAATTTAAACCCCCCCCTTTTTTTCACATCCCCGTTTCCCTTTTTCCAAAACTGGTATCAATTCAAATTTCTAATGGAGTTTGCAACAATAACTACTCTTTTAAATACATCATAAAATATTAAAATGTAAAATAAAGTGCTTGTTATCACTGAATGGTAAAGATTGGTTGGTAGTAAAAGTGAATATACATTGTTTATTGTATAAAACAATAAAAAAAACTTCATCAGCAACATTTTATATTGGAAATTTCCAATGAAGTTATTTACATAAAGTTATTGGCAAATAAAAATAGAAAATGACATCATAGTCATGTCTGGCAAATGTCCAACATACATTATCTAAAAACATTTTAGATTAGATAAGGAAAAAAAGCTTCATCAGCAACATTTTATATTGGCAAATTTCCAATGAAGTTATTTACATAAAGTTATTGGCAAATAAAAATAGAAAATGACATCATAGTCATGTCTGGCAAATTTCCAACATATATTATCAACTACTATTCTATACAAAGAAAGATAACTCCAATTGAAAATTAATTGATATTGCACAATATTGTGCAATTAGATATTTCTTGCTATTGTGCAATACTGTAAAATTGAAAATTTCTTGCTATTGTGCAATACTGTAAAATTGAAAATTTCTTGCTATTGCACAATACTTGATATGGAATCCTGATTTGGACCAACTTGAAAACTGGGCCCATAATCAAAAATCAAAGTACATGTTTAGATAAAGCATATCAAATAAGCCCAAGAATTTAATTTTTGTTAAAATCAAACTTATTTTAATTTTGGACCCTTTGGACCTTAATGTAGACCAATTTGAAAACTGGACAAAAAATTAAGAATCTACATACACAGTTAGATTTGGCATATCAAAGAACCCATTTATTCAATTTTTGATGAAATCAAACAAAGTTTAATTTTGGACCCCCATTTGGACCAACTTGAAAACTAGGCCAATAATTAAAAATCTAAGTACATTTTTAAATTCAGCATATTAAAGAACCCCAAGGATTAAATTTTTGTTAAAATCAAACTAAGTTTAATTTTGGACCCTTTGGACCTTAATGTAGACCAATTTGAAAACGGGACCAAAAATTAAGAATCTACATACATAGTTAGATTCGGCATATCAAAGACCCCAATTATTCAATTTTTGATGAAATCACACAAAGTTCAATTTTGGACCCTTTGGGCCCCTTATTCCTAAACTGTTAGGACCAAAACTCCCAAAATCAAACCCAAGCTTCCTTTTATGGTCATAAACCTTGTGTTTAAATTTCATAGATTTCTATTTACTTATACTAAAGTTATGGTGCAAAAACCAAAAATAATGCTTATTTGGGCCCCTTTTTGGCCCCTAATTCATAAACTGTTGTGACCTCAACTCCTAAATCAATCCCAACCTTCCTTTTGTGGTCATAAACCTTGTGTTAAAATTTCATTGATTTCTATTTACTTATACTAAAGTTATTGTGCGAAAACCAAAAATAATGCTTATTTGGGCCCTTTTTTGGCCCTTAATTCCTAAACTGTTGGAACCAAAACTCCCAAAATCAATCCCAACCTTCTTTTTGTGGTCATAAACCTTGTGTCAAAATTTCATAGATTTCTATTCACTTAAACTAAAGTTACAGTGCGAAAACCAAGAAAATGCTTATTTGGGCCCTTTTTGGCCCCTAATTCCTAAAATGTTGGGACCAAAACTCCCAAAATCAATCCCAACCTTCCTTTTGTGGTCATAAACCTTGTGTTAAAATTTCATTGATTTCTATTCACTTTTACTAAAGTTAGAGTGCGAAAACTAAAAGTATTCGGACGACGACGACGACGACGCCAACGTGATAGCAATATACGACCAAAAAATTAAAATTTTTGCGGTCGTATAAAAACTACAATAAAGTATAGCTTGCATCAATTATTTCGATTCTGATTAGGACAATTAAGGTAATTTCTATGTCCAATATGTATTAAGTGTAGAGCGTTTGTGTAGGCTCTTCCATGAACCTCCCTTTTTTGTTTGGAAACAAGTAAACAACCGGCAAAGTGATTTGTCAGAGGCAGGAGTTTTGAACATCCAGCATGAACGGTTGTCGTATCTAGGTCAAATATGTCAATTTCTAGTTGCAACACATTACAGTCATAATAAATGAATAAGTAACACCATGTGCATCATTTAACGGTTTGGAAGTGTTTTAAGTTCATGAAATATATTATGCATGCAAATTTGATAAAATTCATTATTCTGCAGCAGTTGAATATATGCATTTGCAAACAAATTTTATTGGATTTAGAGCATGGGTTTATTCACAAAGCTAAAGAAGAACGTCATTAAAATTCTATTTTCTATTATACTAAAGTTATTATCCGGAAATCATTAGTCTTTGGATGCCGCTGAAGACAACGTGATACCTATATATGACAACAAAAAAAATTTTTGCAGTCATATAAAAAACATGAAACTTAACCAAGGGTCCGGAAACGGTCATATTTGCCAGTCATGTCCTAAACTGAAACTATAATGTCCTAAACTTTTAATTGGGATTTAGGTCAAATTTTATTTATCAACCGTAATAATTTCGGTCATTTCGTTGAGATCGACTTTCAAAATCGCCATTATGAACACATTTTTGTTTTGTTATCGACTTCCTGTAATTAAACTGCCACTTCAATAAAGTGTTATAATCCTGAGGGCCCTCCTAATAACTATATTAATGCCTCGGGGAGCTATTGGCTAATGATTGCTAATCTCATTACCTGTGTTTTTAATTCACACCTGGCAATTAATCACAAGCTCAAAACTATTATTATATTGAATAGACAATAGACAATACTTTATTAATAAACCTCAGACACATAGGTGTACAAGAGGACATCATATATACACGTATACACATGTTTATACTCTATACATTCACACTAAACATAATAATGCTACATACATGAGAGAATATAGCAAATGTCAATTTACAAACTACCATAACTTTCAACTAAAAACCAACATAAATCACAAGTATCGTGTAAGAATTTTTAAAAATATTGCTAAGTTTTTGTAAAGTTCTACATGACAAAATGTTAAAAGCTGTTTCAATTTGTACTTCGTTGGATTTGCAGTATAATATTGTGGAATATATGTATTTCTAAGCCGTTTTATTTCCTGTTTTTGACATTTAAAAAGATAATGAAATTCATCCCCTATTCCATTTCCACAAAGATGACAAATTCGTGCATTTTTTGGAATTCCGGACCATCTTCCCGTTTCTACAGGAATTTTTAAATTTGAACATCTGAGTTTTGCCATATAAATCCTGTCACACAGCTTCAACTTTATCAAATATAAAGAAATAAAAATTCCATACCAACTGGCTTCATTATTTAATTACTCAACAGGTCAGACAATTGTCAATTATGATTTAAAATTAAATTAAAACTTTGTTTAATTTACGTAGATTTTTTTTTTTTTTACTTCTCACACACGTGCTTTGTTTACTATGTAATACGCATGCTTGAAATTCTCTTCCACAGATTTAGACAATAAATTGTAAATTTAAAATAATTTCATCCTAAATAAAGCTTGTGCAACTATTTTAATTAATATTCTTACACTATTAAAGGTAAAATATTAAAAAGCCGATGATTTACAGTCATTTGGATAAACAAAACTAATCCCGGAAATGAGTCCGGAATTGTTCATTTTAGGATTGTCGCTGTACATCCGGTTTGAATTTTGACTTCAGAATCAAATGATACGTAAGGGATAACTGAGAATATTATCGTTTTGAGTCATTAAAATCATTTTATTTTTAAACTGTTGCCTTCCCTTAATTGCTCTTAAACGATTTTTGGAAAAAAGTAGGACAAATCATGAAGTAAATGCGATGCAACAGTGAAACAAGTTTGTTGATGCTACGAACATGACGATCGAGTATGAGCATACTCATAATGAGTCTCATGCAGTAATGTGATTTTGACAATCATTTTTTGAAAAGGGGCATCAACTTTTAAGTTGTATGAAAATGACCGAAATTAGGTGAAAAAATTTCCGGATCCTTGAACTTAACACTTTTTTTTTTATATAGAAATGATAATTGAAACATCTTACCATCTTTCTCATTATATACCTTCACAGTATTATTGTCACCAAACTGTGCATTTTGTGGTCTAAAATTTATTTCTGTTGGACTATAGGACGTTTTAGGGCAACATATACAGTTAAAAATGGTATTGGGTTGATCCGTTGTGATGTCATTCTGACCTTAAAATAAAATCATATAGATATAGGTTAAATTTATTAATTCATATGAACAATAATCAATTAACTTTTATAAAGTTTTAATTTAAATTCCACAATGATGTTTAATCTTCTTTGGCATCTAAACTAAAAGACACCATAAGCATGCTTCCTGTATAAGATATAAATATCAGGGATTTCTGGCTATTTGTCACTTTAGCATGTAATAAAATTCGATAAAGAGAAAATTTCAATGGTACAAAATAGTTCAATATTGCTTATATTTGGAGAAATAATATGTCAATGCATTCTGGAATTCAAAATGTTGGCCTCAATAGTTACAGAGAGGTATATAGATAGTTTTACGCCTATTGTCATCCAATCAGAACAACTGATACAAAATAATTGCATTAGAATTCATTGTTATAATTTTTTAATAACAAATACTGTATAAACTGAACTTATGAAATTACAAGAAATTACCAGTTTTCTTTATTTTTTTTCAGCAACCCCTGCAGATAAGGAGGTTATTATTGTTGTATGATTGTACGATGAGTTGTTATTAGTAACTGGTCACATTATAGTTAGATACTGGTTATCCAGTTAATAACCATGATAACAGTTCAAAAATTTTATTTCAAATTTCCATAGACAGCAAGTTTAGGCTGTATAAAGGGAATCATTTGCGTTTAATTTAAGTTTTACATATAGATTTACCTTTTTTCTTTCTCCTGTAACAACACATATATGCAATACTGGATAATAACAAAATGCCTACAAGGCTTATTGATAAACCTGCTACTATAAACCTGAAAAGACAAAAATTACACTTTATGGCACACAACTTTTAAACGAAAAACCACACAATAAATTTCATGCTCTCAAAACTGTTTTTGTTTTTTATTTTTTTGTTTTGTTTTATTTATAGATTTACCTACATTATCAAAACCCAAACCCACAAATTTGAAAGCCAGGGTTATATAAATATCCAATAGAAAAGTTAGGAATTATATGACCAAAAGAAACCCCCAAAATGGTAGCAAAATTCATCTAAGGTCAACTTTACCTTATGGAGTTTAGTAAACTTTTTCACTCTGTGATAATTGTCAATATGAACTGTTTACCAGTATTAGTATTTTGAAATTTCAAAAAAAATTTACTTATAAGATTTTTTTGGGCATTTTGCATTTTCACATCAAAATAATTGTTTTATTACATCTCAGTACCTACCGTGTGTCATGGTTTGTGCTTTCTCCTGGTGTATTAACACTAGTATTCCTAATACCAGCATCTAAAACAACATATTAAAGAGTTAGTGATTGAATGTCAAACATTGTCAAATATATACTCCTCAGTCTTCCCTAATCTCTTTTTTTTATCACACATTTTTTTTTAAATCTTTGTTTTCACAATAAATAATCATCAATGGCATCATCCCTAAAATTTCAACTTTTGAGTTTTGAAAAATATCTTCCAGTTCCTCCTTATTTTTCAGATCACAAACAAAATAGTCCTCTCTCCCAAAAAACAACTAGGTGTCTGTACAACAGGAATGCTCCTTTCTACAGCCTTATTGTGAAAAGTTAGCTGTAATTCTACCGTAAGTTTGACAATGTTCAAACATGTAAATTATACAAAATACTCAAGAGTTATTGGTCCATATATGAAGTAACAGGACCAATCAATTTCAGACATAAGATATACTATGCCTATCAAGCTGCTTACTATAAGGGTGGAGACAAATAGTTTCCATGAAAATGAGAAGTGCAAATAGTTATTTTAAACTGCATACCAAGTATCATTGACTTATGCCACTTATTGTTGAAGGCATAAAAAAACAAAAAGTAAAATCCTTACACAATCTGAAATGTTAATTACCTTGTATATTCTTTGTGGTATTTTTAACTTCACCATTTAAGTTATTCTCTTCATTTTTAACTTTATTGTGACCAGGTCCAGGGATTTTCTTGTCTGGTAATATAGTTGGATTTATTTTAGCTTTTTGTCTGCATGTTCTGTCTCTTGATGAAGATCCTGGATCATCAATTTCTTGGCCTGGCCCACAACTTTAAAGATAATTTTTAACAATGTTAGGTAAAAATAGGTCATATTTCAAAAGTATAACTGAGTGATTCCTACATATTGAGGTGTTTACATCAAGATTTATATTGGTACAAAATAAGAGAAATCAGAAACGAAATTGCACAGAGAGGGGGCACCGCAGGGCCTCCAAATAGTCTTCACACTAATATGTACTGATACAATGTAGTAATGCAACTTTAAAAACAATATCATTGATCTTCACAAGCTCTTATCAAACTAACTTAATTGTAAAACTTCTAATTGAAAATAGCTATTTAGACAATATAGGAAAGGTGTACTGACCAACTCTGAACTGCTGGTTAACTGAACCGCTGGTTATTATATCTATATAAGTAGGGTGCAAACATTAATCCACAATTCTGCCTCTGATGAAGGTCCTGTTTGGACGGAAACAGGTCAGGCAATGAAACATCACCAGGCGCCGTTAATTATGTGTATTGGCATATACATGATATATACTATATTTTTATGTTTGAAAACTGCTATTTAATTGAAAGTTGCTGGACAATATACATGTATTACCTTAGTCAAAAGTCCATAATTCATAAATATATAATATACCTGGTCTTTTTCCTGCACAAATCATAATTGATTTCCGGCTTAAAAAAATGTTCTTCACATTCTTCACAATCACCTACAAAACACATATAACCTTTGAAAAGTCACCTATTTTATGAAATAGCCTGAATGAAGATAGTTTACAGATGACTTAAAGCTTTTTTTTAAGTGACTAGCTGATTCCTTTAAACTGTACTTTTAAAAATTCTGAAGCATCATACCAAACTTCACATTGGGTTGGCATTGTTTTTTAGACTGTCTCTTCACAATCTTTCAATCATATTTATGCTAACTTACAATTTTATTATAGTTTAATGCTTTACTTAGCATAAACATGGAAGTATTATATTGACAGGAACTACAACGATTAATTAGCATTTATTGGTAGCCCATGTAGCCCTGTAGAAAATATATGGAAACTGTCTAATTAGTACGCTGTCGTTAATTTCTTTTGTGACTATCTGCGATGCCACAGTCATAAATTGACCACAGATACTTCTCATCAATCACATGGTTTTAATCGAGACAGCTTAAAAATATTACCTGTCGGAAAACACCTTTACTTATTTCGATCGCGTCGGTAGACCTTTATTCGTGAACAACTTATTTAAACAAATCGACTGATGCATAAAAAATGAAAATCGGCCCAGAATTAATTATTCTACAACGATTTTAAATAGTGAGTTACATTATTTTATTAGTTTGTGGGTGAAGTTTAAATCGTGATTAAGGTCTGTTCCGGTTACCGCGGGTTAACAATAAATATATTTGATAAATATTAAAACTGTGAAGTTTAGAGTGATATATATGGTTAAGTTACTGGATGATCCTGGAAAGTAGAAATTTCCAGTTTATAATACGAAAATTAATCGAGCAAGTACCAATCAACAAAATACAGCAGAAGAAAATAGAGATCTAACTACACTATATAGCTAATTATGTAATATATTTTTGTCCTGTAAAATATGTTATCACTATCCGACCAAATGATACTGGTAAATATTATTGAACAGTCGCACAAGAATTTGTATAATGTCACTATACAAATCTGTGAGTCGCAGTACTAAAAAAAATTTCAACACATCGGGGTTCAGCTGAACATTCGTATATACCAACCAATGATCTTACCCTGGATTTAGAGCGAAGCTTAATAATTCCTACATTTGTCTAAAATCTCTTTGATCTTTTGATTTTATCAGAACGATCATTTACAATCGTCTTAAAAATGCAGGATATGTGTGCCACTCAGTGGAGTAAACAGTAGTTATTATATAATCACAACTTGCGAAATATATTACATATAGTCCAATTTCTACCGAAAAATAAATCAATACAAATGGGGCATTTATTCAATAAATTTGGTACAAATCTCCATTGTCAATGTGTTTTTCTATAGAATTAATGATGGCTCGCATTAATTCATCAATCACTCAATCGGCACACATATGCAGATGTAAGGTAACAGAATCTGTTGAGGTTTGCCGATTGCTGTTTCCTAAGAATTTATCACAACTTTCGATTTCTTCGTTTTTTTCCGTAATCCCAAAAGCAACCGAGAATGACAATATCGTAGGGCACCACACGCTGGTGTGTAAATAACGTGCCATGTTTCAAGCTATTTAACAGTCAATAAATTGCGCGCGGCATCACAGATGAAACTTTGAAGTCGGGTCGTGGTAGTTCCTGTCAATATAATACTTCCATGGCATAAGTAATTAAACTTCAGTTCAAATTGATAATATTCTATTCTTCTAATGGATTGGTTACCATAAATCAAGAGAACAAATCAAACTAAAATATAATACAAATACAGAATGCAATCAGAATACAAATAACCAAAAGACTGGTTAAGGAGAGATAACTCTCAATCTCATGTAAACTGACATTTTATCACAGCAGTTTTGATTTGCTTTGTTCATTGCGCTAAAATAATATGATGGGTCTTGCATAAGAATATCAAATACAATGCACACAAAATGCTTCATTCAAAATTTTAAATCATATCCTTGTCCCATGGGTTTTCGTGCTATTAAGAATTCATTGTAACATCACAATTTTCATTAATTTAAACATGTTTATTTATAGTGGATTGGGAAACAAGTTTTGCAACTTATATTAATCCCTTTCCACTTTGCAGGTGCGAGTGTTGCCTTGTAGTGGCATTAGCCTGCTATTTTTCGAAATCTACAAGGGTGGTGTCTTTTACGTGCTAGAGATATGGCTCTCTCTTAGGTAGCAATAAACAGTTAGGAAAAAATACTAAAATTTGCCCTTTAATGAATTTTACCATCCCCTTTTCATTGCTTTCTTGCAATATCAAGCTTACTGTTTGTGTCATACATGGGCATATGTACATGTATGTAATCAGAATCTTCCAGATTTTATATCCAGTATATAAAATGGAAAAATATAATTTCTTTTTGGTGTATCCATGGCAACAATCTGCATTTATTTGTTATAAAATATTGCAAAAAGGGGGGGAAAGATGTCACATATTTCCCCAAAATTTGGCTAAAAGCAGAATTTCAATCGTTTGAAGTAATACCTTTTCTGAAACTGTGCACATACATCATTCAGCAAATCCAATGAAAATCATATGTCTTTCATCTCATTTTTTTGTAAAATTGCGTCAAAAACTTCGTGTAGAAAAAGAGTGTTTGTAAACAGTACATTAATTTCTGGACCGATGGCCGGTCTAGCTATGAAAATACGGATTGTCAAACAGAAAACAGCCCATAAAACATGTAAAAAATAATCTTGATGCTCTTATAAACCATCTTTGAAGGCTAAATTAGCACTCATCTGTCTAAAAATGAATTTTATTACACAATAACTTTCCTATTTGAAAAATCCACAGGGGCCAAAATGAGAAACTAAACTCCTAACTGTGTATTGCTACCTTAACACAGGTCAGCCATTTATCCTCCCCTTCCGACGGACTACCATCTTTCCCTCAAGACCAACCGCATATGGTGTCAAGGGAGAGCAAAAAATTAAGTCCCTGAAATTTTTATCCCGGAACGGGAATCGAACCAGAAACCTTTGTGTTAGTAGTCTGATTCACTACACCACTGCTCTCTACATGGTTCCTTTTCATTGAAAAGGATGCATAGTATGAATTCATATGAAGTTAGAAAACATATTACTCAATCTAACCATATATCATAAAATAAGCCATTTATCTGTAATACATAAAACCTAAAACTGGTAGTTGCTGCATAGTATATGGAATTTAGTAAGAGCTATAAAACATTTGTTATACATACTCTACTAGTTTGTTTGCTTGTATAAAGCAGAGCTGATATTTTTATCACATTTTTTTTCTCTTACTCGTCTTTATTAATATTACTCAATGACAAGGGAAAATGTTTCTAAAGACTTGTATGACTTGAGACCTAAGATGACTCAAATCATGGACAAGTTCAACAATTTTCTTCAGTCCCTTCAACTTTAATTTATAGTGGTCTGATTGAACTTAAAACAGTTATTTAACAGGAATTATACACTATATATTATGCTATACCATCAATAGTCAGTTGGTGACCTGCTATTTTACAGCCACCATTGTCCACACCACATTTATATTTATCCCTGCCATAATACCCATTGGTTCTGTCACATACACACACACCATCTACATCTTTCAAACCAGCTAAAATTATAAACAGCCAAACAATTAAATTAATTCCAACTATAATCAAATCATGATCACAGACATAATGATATATATATATGGCCCGAGAACACAGTTATTTCGTAGTGCATTTCTTTTAGACAATAAATTCAAATTAAAAAAATCGCACCTGCTCTTTCTCAAAAAGATTTTTACAGTGTAGTGTACTACCAGTGAGACAAATAATATCAAAATTATAGAAACTTCTACCAGCTCTAACTCAAAATATTGACAATTCTGTGTTAAGGGGGTGTAAAATTCAGTTTGACAGCTTCAGACGTGCTAAAATTTGACCTTTTAGAACTGGACCAATTTACTTCTTAACATAAAGATTCAGCACCCAATTTTTTTTTACATGTAATTACATCCCCCTACTTGATATTTCATGCATTTAATATCAAGAAATAAATTGGGAAAGTGTATCAAATAAGACATGCAAGTTATACACTGTTTACACTAGGGACTATATTCGTAGACAACGAAAACCAAAGGACGATAACTGTGTCCTTGGACCATATAACTAATGTTCAATGGCGAATTTTCCCCTTCTAAATATTAATCTGGATGAGATCTAATTTAAATTAAAAGGTTCAAGAAAAATAACATGACACAGGCAGTAACTTGCTACCCAAAACATATCAGCATTTTTAATGTGTTCTAAATGAGCTGCGCTCTGTGGCACCGACAGTTGTAAAAACAGCAATCAGAGCAGTATCAGACTCCTGTAATATTTTGCTTTGTTGCAATATCCAACTACTGCACCATTTATCTTCATTGTAATATCCGACTTATGCAATATTTATCTTCATTACAATATCCAACTACTGCATTATTTATCTTCGTTGCAATATCCAACTACATTTGTACTGCAATATTTTGCTTCTTTTCAATATCTGACGACTGCAATATCTTTATTAGTTGCAATGCAAACAGCAAGTGAAAACCGCTGACAGCAGAATCACATGAAAATAGATTCAGTAAAACTACTTTCTTTGTAGCTATTGCAACACTTTATGCAATTATAATACACAGTTTAAAAATCTATTAACTTACAATAATCGTCACAATCCTCTTTCTCTACACAGGGATTTATCTGGTAGTCCCATATAGCTGTATTTATGGTATCATACTGTGTGTACCCTTTTGGACAATTCTGACATGTATCGTGCCCACCGTCCTCTTGGCACAGTTTAAATAATTGACCTGAAAATCATACAACATTTATAACAGTGTGATGTGGTATGCTACCCGATGAGACCACTAGTCTACAGAGTTAAAATGTACTACTAAATTTAGAAGCATGGTTCTGAGTCAAAGGCACACATCTTTCTAGTCTTATCCTGTGGTCATTAAAAATGACAACTATAAACTAGTGTTGTCAATTCGTACACTTTTACCTAACCGTTTACTCGGATAATCGTTCGACCAATTAACTGGTTAACCAGTGGTTTAAGTTGATGTTTGAAGGCCTTATCTATAGTACCCTACACATAGATATAAGAAGATGTGGTATGAGTGTCCATTTGACAACCTTCCATTCAAGTTATACATTTTTGTTTTTATAATACGATGAATTGAAGTTTGTCCTTTGTGATAATAAGGCTTGTCTGTGAAGATTCCTGGCGAAGTTTGACTTTTGATAATCAAATACACCGTATCAACTATAGCGTTTGTAAAAACTTCAGATTGAAAAATAAAAAAATAAACTTTCTAGATTTCATAGAATTTGATATGTCTGAAACCGATCATTCTTTCATTTTCTCTTGCTGTCTCTGAAAATAATGTGGAGTGTTTCAATTTGAAATGTTTAAGCCAAAGCTTGTTACTCGTACAATCAAGTATATATATATACATTAATTACATTCACATTGGTATGTATTTTTCTATTTTTTAGTTTGCATTTCGTGTAAAGTACATTGTATGACTAAGCCTTGCATGACGGAGATTGCACATTCAGGTGTAGGTCTACACAATATAAGAACAAAATGAAATAATGAAGTAAATTGTAATATTTAATCTTATTACTTATTCAAATTTTTTTTTACTGTTAAAACATGTATACTAATTATGTTTCCTTAAGATATTGCCCCGAACAGACAAGTTCTAATTAAATTCATATATTTTGGGATCATCAATAGTAATCAATATACTGGACAATTAATCTGTCAAATTGATTACAAAGACGACAAGTTTTATAAAAAAAAATAACTATTTAATTATTTCAATACAAATTTATATCAAATCTATCAAAAGTTAAAAAAAAGTCCGGTTAAACGGTTAGCGTTTTTGGTATTCGGTCGTTCAATTGACAACACTACTATAAACCACTATCTTGCCTGCAATAGACTTGATGATACATAGAGTCTGCTGATCCAAGTGAAATGTAACATTGTTAAACAGATAATCATGATAATCATTCCCATATCTATAAATATTTATGCTAAAATGGCAAAATTGTATATTTTTTTGGTATGTTGATTTTCTTCAGGGAAACCCTTAAATCATTTTTTACCAATTGTGACTTGGATGAAGAGTTGTCTCATTGGCACTCATACCACATCTTCTTATTTCTATAAAGGTGATTTTCGAACAATGTTACATTTCACGGACAGCGTTATGAAAGCTTATTTCAAAGCTGAGATTCTCTGTTTAGTGAGGCTGTTTACTCTCTGTTCTGTTTAGTTTAGGATTAGATATTAATACATATACTAATGTATGAATGAATGAATGTGACCTCTTGTATTATAGATAACATTATACGATTGACAATTGGAGAAAGAAATAACCATCACTCTAAACCTGAGTGTTTTGATTAAATTGAATCATTTTTTAAATAAATACACACAATAAAAAAATATAAATACACAAAAAAACACATTGAAAATAATAATAAATATTTTTTAACTTTTAGGAAATTATAAATGTACATTAAGTTTTACTTCATGTACTTATGTACCTGGTTTACAAACAGCAGGGATGCAGCATATTGGATTTCCATTTTGATCTCTCCTCCCAACAAGTCCTTGATCACAATAGCTTGGTAAACTAACACCCTGTACTTCTATATGAACTAATAGAAACTAAAATAAAATACATTCAAGACATTTAATACATGTTTTCTTTGGAAATAAATTCAATACATTTAAAACATGTTTTCTGTTCTGCATTTTTCAGAAAATAGCATTAGGACTATTCCAAAATTGATCATGGTGGGAGGAACAGGAGCATTTAAATCACTAAATTGTGGGTGGTTGCATCATTTATATAATTTTGTAAGAAGTACAAGTAAAAGCAAATTATGTTTTGAGTGGTTGGGGTCTAAAAGTGCCTCCCATGCCACTCCAACCTTAATTCTAATTCTTGAACAGCCCTTAATCATGTTAATAATTCAGCAGTATAAGTCCATACAATCTGGATAAATTGAATGTGTAAGTAATGTTAAAAATTGTGATGTTTTTAAAAGTTAGCAAATTAATTTTATGTGTACATGTACTAGTACTCTTATGGGTTTCCAACATCCCTTAGTAGGACCATCATTCATCATAAAGTCATCAATTGTATAACCTCTAACCAAGAACTGTTGTCTACTGCACCACTCCGATTTAAAGATATTTTAGCCTTCAAGAATAAGGGTTTTGTCTCAATGTGCCATGAAACTACAGACAGGACAGATGAGAATTCAAACACAATACATTATTACCATGATGATCTAACAATAAAAAAAGAAAAGATGTGGTATGATTGTAAATGAAACAACTTTCCACCTGGGACAGAATGACATAGAGGTTAGCAACTACTATAGGTCACATGGAAAAATTCATTGTACTGGAACACGGTGCTAATGTGATCTATAACTTATCAAGTTGTCATGGTGTAAACTACATATATATATGACGCCCGTCAAGCAAAAACCACCCTTATCGCATTTGACGTCGTTATCGGTAGTCAACGCTAGAATGTAACGTAGAACAAACCGATAAATTGCACGTTGAAATTGAGATATTTTTTCTAAACATAGCGTTATCCATGCGAACTGAATAGTATATTCTTATATAACATTTAAATACTTCTGTAAAATAATGCTGTATTTACGATTTGAAATTTAATTTTGTGATAAATTTCTATTCAAACTTTTCAAATGCTTGTTTTGACATACGCTGTATATTCTTATTGTCTTGAGAGGAATGATTTATAAACAATATAATAAAATCCCACACATCACCATGTCTCATTAATACATAGTACCACGATGTGTGATGATACACGTATTAACCTTCTACAATATATAAACAATACCAATGTTGTGTAAAAAAAACCCACTTAAATATTTTCTAAAAGTTTTTTTCCGCAGCTGGATTTCTTTTATACTTTTAATACGGCAAGTTATTGTATGAAGAACCTAAGGAAATAATTTAATATTTGTCGCAACATTATGCATGCCAAATGCGTAAAATCTTGCATGGTCAATCACACGAGAGAGTTTGCTTACAAGAAATTAAGTACGAAAGAGAAGAAAGTCTGTCTGAAATTTTTCGTCTTTTATTTTGCCTCGCTTTAAGGAACATGTGTACTAAGTTTCAAGTTGATTGGACTTCAACTTCATCAAAAACTACCTTGACCAAAAACTTTAACCTGAACTGGGACGAACGAACGGACGAACGAAGGGTACGTCGAACGAACGAACGGACCCACAGACCAGAAAACATAATGCCCTCTACTATCGTAGGTGGGGCATAAAAATTTGCGATGCGTTTAAAACTGTTAGTATGAAACAAATATCAGTTCATAATTATATCACTCACTTTAAAAAAGTGGGGGTATACTGTTTAACCCCTGTCTGTCCGTTAGTCAATCCATCCGTCAGTCCGTCCGTTCGTTCCATGAATATATTCGTCGCATATCTCTTAGGAACTACATTACAAGGATTTCTGAAATTTGGTTTCAGGGTTTATATAATTCAGTTATATCGTGCGATGCGTTTTCAGATTCATCACTCAACAACTTCCTGTTTACCGAAATATTTCGGCGGGGGTATCATCAGTAAGCAGTAACTCAATGTTTCACTTGTTTTATAACTGCTTTAGAAGTTAACTAAATCTCCTACAAAAATCGCCAAAATCGGCTTTAGAGATCCCGGCCACTCATCTTCTAAGCAGAAAGGGGATGGAACTGTTAATCTAATGTCATTTGGACTATATAAAGAGAGATAACTCAATATTATGTTTGAACACTAACTGGTTTCCTGTTGAAGTTATCCTCTTCCTGTTAATGGTGAATTGTATAACATGTGCTAATAATTATTAAAGTATTAAAACTTATTGATGTCCTTCTGAGTGCATTAACAAATGGTAACAGAGCGTGGTTGAAAAGAAAAGACATCAGAGTGTATAATAAAAGAGTTTAAAGTGGAGAGAAAATTCAAAGGTGGACAAAATGTCAACAAAAATAAACCCCCCCAATTACAATGCAAAACTGAAATCATACGAACTTTACAAGCAAGAACTTTTGGCCTGGAAAGAAATAACTGATTTAGATAAGAAAAAACAGGGTGTTGTAATTGCCTTATCCCTACCTGAAGATGATGAATCAAAAATAAGAGAAAAAGTGTTTGATCAGATAAGTTTAGATGATTTAAAGGAAGACACAGGTTTGACCACACTAATTACTTTTATGGACAAGCATCTTGCAAAAGATGATTTAGCTGACAGTCTTGCAAAATTCGAAGATTTTGAAGATTTTCAAAGGGTCCTAATCAATCAATTCAAGATTATGTAGAAACATTTGATGCTAAATATCGAAAAATCGAAAAGAAAAACATGAAGTTGCCCTCTGAAATATTGGCATTTAAATTACTGAGAAGAGCAAAAATTACAAAAGAAGAAAAAATGTTAGTCCTTACAGGCATGAATTATGAAAACAAACCAACATTGTATGATGAAGCAAAGAGATCTCTAAAGAAATTTAAGGGTGAAATGTGTGATTCGGACAAAATTTCTGCCTCAATAAGTAGCATTAAACTTGAACCTGCTTTTTTGGCTGAGAATGAAGAAGCCCTCATGGCAGCAGGGTATTCTAGAAATAGACAAAAACCATTTCAATATAATGGTAAGGGGGACTTTTCAAGAGGTAGAGGCAATTTTTATAGAGGATTTAATAAAAGTCAACGGGGTGGACAAACAAATTGGACAAAAGGAGGCAGCTCTACAGTAAAGAAGAGTATAAATCCAAAAGGTTCAGACGGCACATTATTGACATGTAGTTCTTGTGGATCTTTTCGACATATGATGGCAAACTGTCCACATAGCTGGGAGAATATGCAGGAGAGAGTAAATATAACAGAGGAAGAAGAAGTAGTCATGTTTACAGGGAATGTGCGTGAGGATATCACTCGTCTTGGGATAGATGCACGAAACTGTGCTGTTCTTGATAGTGCATGTAGTAGCACGGTTTGTGGACAATTATGGATGAGAAGTTATGTTGACTCTTTAAATGAAACAGATAAAGCGAAGATTTTTAAGGAGGATGGCAACAAGGTATTTAAATTTGGAGGTGGAACACGGTTAAAATCAATTGGAGAGTATAGTCTGCCAGCAGTTATCGCAGGTAAAGATGTCACAATAAGAACTGATGTTGTAGATTCGGACATACCACTTTTATTGTCTCGAACAGCTATGAAAAAGGCAGGTGTGAAAATGGACCTGGAAAATGATACTGCAGAGATATTTGGTCAACATATATCATTGAATTTAACTTCATCAGGCCACTACTGCATTCCAATAGATAAAACTGAAGAAATTCCAGTCGCAGATGTATGTGCTGTGAGACTTGAAGAGTTAGACTCAAAAAAGAGATATGCAACCTTACTGAAGTTGCACAGACAATTTGCACACCCACCAATGAAGCGTTTAATTGCCCTTTTGAAAGATGCTGGGGTATGGAAAGAGGAATATGAACAAGAATTGTTGACTATAGAGGAACAATGTGAAATTTGTAAGCGATATGCAAAAACCCCACCAAGACCAGTAGTGTCCCTACCTATGGCATCTCAATTTAATGAAAAAGTGGCAATGGACCTAAAACAATGGAATGGACGGTGGATTTTGCACATGATCGACATGTGGTCACGGTACACTGTATCTGTTTTTATTGATAGGAAAAAGACAACAGGTGTTATTGAGAAAATGATGACTAATTGGATCGGAATATTTGGTGTTATGGGAACTATATTAACAGATAATGGCGGTGAGTTCAGCTCAGATGAAATGAGAGAGGTTGCATCAATACTAAATGTTAAAGTTTATACCACAGCTGGTGAAAGTCCTTTCCAAAACGGACTATGTGAGAGAGTCCATGCAATTACTGATACTATGCTTATGAAGCTAGAAGCAGATTATAGACAGGTGAATAATCAGAGCCTTCTTTGTTGGGCAAATATGGCAAGAAATTCTTTACAGATGTGGAATGGTTTCAGTAGTCATCAACTTGTTTTTGGACTTAATCCTAACCTTCCGAACATTTTGAAAGACACTTTGCCCGCTTTAGAAGGAAGAACTTCAAGTGAAGAATTTGCAAAACATTTGAATATTTTACATGATTCTCGAAAAGCTTACATTCAATCAGAATCTGATGAACGCATTAGACGAGCACTACGTGGCAAAATAAGAGCATCAGAGCAGATATTTAATCACGGTGATAGCGTTTTTTATAAGCGAGAGGGAAAAGATCACTGGCTAGGACCGGGAAAAGTAGTTTTCCAGGATGGAAAAGTAATTTTTGTTCGACATGGAGGAGTATTTGTGAGGGTTTCACCAAACAGATTAACTAAAACTAAAGATATTAATTTTCGAGAACAAAATGACAATATTGAAACACCTGATACAAATGAAACAGGCATTCATGAAACTAGATATACCAATAAAAATAATGAAGTTTCCCGTAAAGAAAAGAAGAATTGTTTTTCTGAGTTATTATCAACATCAAAAGAAACAATTCCTCAGATGGAGAACATTCAGGCTAAAATAATCCCTAATCTAAAAGAAAATGACAAAATTCAGTACAAACTGCCTAATTCGAACACATGGACTAAAGCTACTGTACTGAGTAAAGCAGGAAAAACAACTGGGAAAAATAAACATTGGTATAATGTTCAAGATGATGTTGATGAAGATAAGAAAAGTGTAGATTTAGATAAAGTTGAGTGGGAAAAGGTCACAGGTGACAGTGATGAGAATGAAATTGGTGTAAATATGACAAAGAGTTCCTTTTTAAATGATGAGGAAATTGCTAAACAAACAGAACTTTCAAAACTCCATAATTTTGACACTTATGAAGAATGTGATGACATAGGTCAGAATGTTCTTTCTACAAGATGGGTTATTACAACGAAAGATAATCAAACAAAAGCAAGACTTGTTGTGCGAGGTTTTGAAGAAGAATTTTCTATGCAAAGAGACAGTCCAACAGTAGGAAAAGGAATGATTAAAATATTCCTTTCAATTACTGCTAGCATGAATTGGATCGTTAAAACAACGGATATAAAGTCAGCTTTTCTTCAAGGGAAGTTATTAGATAGAGATGTTTTTCTGAAGCCCCCAAAAGAAAGCAATTCTGAGAAAGGAAAAATATGGAGATTAAAGCACTGTTTGTATGGACTTAAAGATGGAGCTAGACAATTCTATTTAAGTGTAAGGGAAGAGCTTTTAAGTTTGGGATGTAAACAATGTAATCTGGACCCGGCAGTGTTTGTCAAACATACTGACCAACGTTTAAGTGGAATAATTTGTTGTCATGTAGATGACTTTCTTCATTCTGGGGATGAAAATTTTGAGGAAGTTATGAGAAAACTGCGGACAAGATTTGTTGCTGGAAAAATTGAAGAGAAAACATTTTCATATGTAGGATTTCAAATTCATCAGGACAAAAAAGGCATAATTCTGGATCATTCTGCATATATGGAGAAAATAGATAATACAACTATAGAACCATCAAGAGCTGCTATGAAACAGGATGTACTTAATACAAGTGAGCAAACCTTGTACAGGAAGTTAATTGGCCAAATAAATTGGGCTGTTCAAGTTTCAAGACCTGATATGGCTTTTGAAATGATAGACATGAGTACTAAACTGAAAGAAGGGACAGTGGCACATTTGATAAGAGCAATCAAAGCAAGTAATAGACTTAAGGAAATTAAATCAATAGTTTCATTTCCAAAAATGAATAAAGATATAAAAGAATGGAAAATTATCGTTTTAACAGACGCCTCTCTGGGAAATATTAGTAATGGAACTGGAAGTACAGAGTCTCATGTAATTTGGATAGTTGATAATGACAGTAATAGCTGTCCGATAAGTTGGCAAGCAAACAAAATCAAACGTGTAGTAAGATCAACAATTGCAGCAGAAGCCTTAAGCTTACAAGATGGGTTAGAGTCTAGTTTTTATCACCGTCGAATAATTGAAGACATTTTAGGATTAAAACATAAGACTATACCAATTGAAGCTTACATTGACAATAAAAGTGTAGTTGAAGCTGTTTATTCGACTAAACTTGTAGATGACAAGCGTTTAAGAATTGACATTGCAGCAATAGCTGAATCATTGGCATCAAAAGAAGTAGATAATATTAAATGGTGTCCAGGAGACAAACAATTAGCAAACTGCATGACAAAGTTTGGAGCTTCATCTTATGAACTTTTGCAAGTTATTCAAACAGGAAAAATGTTGAAGGACTTTGTTTAAAATTGTGAAATAACTCATAACATTTTATCATTTTATGTTTGTCACATGGGGCAGAATAATCCCCTAGATCTGAGGGTAGTCTAAACCCTGTGACGATCTTGTAATTTTAATTTAGCAACTTTTATGTTTTCTAACGGGGCAGAATAATCCCCTAAGATCTGAGGGTAGTCTAAACCCTGTGAAGATCTTGTAATTGTATAAAACAAAAGAAAGTAGAGGGAATGTTAATCTAATGTCATTTGGACTATATAAAGAGAGATAACTCAATATTATGTTTGAACACTAACTGGTTTCCTGTTGAAGTTATCCTCTTCCTGTTAATGGTGAATTGTATAACATGTGCTAATAATTATTAAAGTATTAAAACTTATTGATGTCCTTCTGAGTGCATTAACAGGAACCCACTCGGATCATACGGCACAAAAACTATAATAAACCTAAGATTCGGTTCTTTGGCCAGGATGTTGTCTTTTT
Organism: Mytilus edulis; assembly: GCA_019925275.1. Classification (NCBI taxonomy): domain Eukaryota; kingdom Metazoa; phylum Mollusca; class Bivalvia; order Mytilida; family Mytilidae; genus Mytilus; species Mytilus edulis. The sequence goes on from CM034359.1 coordinate 36,951,808, forward strand.
GACAGATTCTGCATTTCCTTTCTCAATTTTATTCAGGACAAGTTTTATCTTTATTCTCGTTTTACATTTTCTAAAAGTAAACAAAATATAGGTGTTCTGCATCCATTCGAAAACAAATCTTTTAATCTTTTATTCTTAAATGGTCTGTGTGGTAGGCCATGAAGAAACAAAACAACAAAGTAAGGAAGAAAAATCATCAGTGATCATTATAAAATAAAAAATGCTAGAGGCTTGAGTTAATTCGAAAAATGATTAACAATTTTGGATGCATACACGAGATTGTTTAAGCTGGTTAATCATTGTTACAATGTTGTCAAAAATATGTATACTATTTAATGGTCACAGTTCAATTTCGTTGTATTAATTTTCTTTGATTGTGAATAAAATGAGATGCGGGATATTGTTTGACTAAAATTGAGTTGTTAACTTGATTGAAATAAATATGCAACTCTAGTACAAAAGGTTATACAACGACGAGAAGACATTTTTTAAATTGATGATTTTGACTTAATGATCAGGAGTCACTGACTATATCACCCGTCATGTAAATCTCTAAATTCACGGATAGATATATAAGGTTAACAATCCGATAATAAACTTTCAATGGTATTTTTTAACGCCATGTAAAATCAGTTTTAACTCATTTCTATTAATTAAAGTGGGTGAGGATAAAAAAAAGCTATAGTGTTTGGTGCAATTTATTTTTTATTATTAAAAAAAATGCCAGTTTTAATATGAATGAAATATTTGTCACTGGATAATAAGCAAACAGCAGAAACAGAAACAAATGCAATTTTGCAATGTTGCATTAATTTTCAAAAAGATGATGCTGGATATATTACAATGATCTGTAAACATGAGGCAAGGACTAATGGAGGCAGTACAAGCTGAAAAAAACCCATATAATTAGATCACATCAAATAAACTTGTTGTCCTTCATATTTTTTTCAATCTTGAAATGTCATACTTTAGATGTTATAAAACAATCTATTTTACTTTTGCATAATATTGAAATTTTCAAGTTCACTTCGAATCAAATTTCTCTGATAAGGGATATCCAGGCGAAACTTATTATAATTATAGTAATACATAACTAGAGGCTCTAAAGAGCCTGTGTCGCTCACCTTGGTCTATGTGCATATTAAACAAAGGACACAAATGGATTCATGACAAAATTGTATTTTGGTGATGGTGATGTGTTTGAAGTTCTTACTTTACTGAACGATTTTGCTTCTTACAATTATATCTATAATGAACTTTGCCCATTAGTAACAGAGAACTATATTTGGTAAAAATTTACATAAATTTACCAAATTAATGAAAATTGTTAAAAATTGACTATAAAGGGCAATAACTCCTTAAGGGGTCAATTGACCATTTAGGTCATTTGACTTATTTGTAGATCTTACTTTGCTGAACATTATTGCTGTTTACAGTTTATCGCTATCTATAATAGTATTCAAGATAACCAAAAACGGCAAAATTTCTTTAAAAATTACCAATTGGAGGGCAGCAACCCAACAACCAGTTGTCCAATTCATCAGAAAAATTCAGGGCAGATAGATATTGACTTGATTAACAATTAAACTTCTTGTCAGATTTGCTCTAGATGCTTTGGTTTCATAGTTATAAGCCAAAAACTGCATTTTACCCCTTTGTTCTATTTTTAGCCGTGGCGGCCATCTTGGTTGAATGGCCAGGTCATCGGACACATTTTTCAAACTAGATACCCCAAAGATGATTGTGGCCTAGTAGTTTCAGTGGAGATTTTGTAAAAGATTACTTAGATTTATGAAAAATGGTTAAAGATTGACTATAAAGGGCAATAACTCCTAAACGGGTCAACTGACCATTTTGGTCATGTTGACTTATTTGTAGATCTTCCTTTGCTGAACATTATTGCTGTTTACAATTCATCTCTATCTATAATAATATTCAAGATAATAACCAAAAACAGCAAAATTTCCTCAAAATTACCAATTCAGGGGCAGCAACCCAACAACCGATTGACCGATTCATCTGAAAATTTCAGGGCAGATAGATCTTGACCTGATAAACATTTTTATCCCATGTCAGATTTCCTCAAAATGCTTTGGTTTTTGAGTTATAAGCCAAAAACTGCATTTTACCCCTATGTTCTATTTTTAGCGGTGGCGGCCATCTTGGTTGGTTGACCAGGTCACGCCACACATTTTTTAAACTAGATACCCCAAAGATGATTGTGGCCAAGTTTGGATTAATTTGGCCCAGTAGTTTCAGAGATGAAGATTTTTGTAAAAGATTACTTTAATTTACGAAAAATGGTTAAAAATTGACTATAAAGGGCAATAACTCCTAAACGGGTCAACTGACCATTTTGGTCATGTTGACTTATTTGTAGATCTTACTTTGCTGAACATTATTGCTGTTTACAGTTTATCTCTATCTATAATAATATTCAAGATAACCAAAAACAGCAAAATTTCCTCAAAATTACCAATTCAGGGGCAGCAACCCAACAACCGATTGACCGATTCATCTGAAAATTTCAGGGCAGATAGATCTTGACCTGATAAACATTTTTATCCCACGTCAGATTTCCTCAAAATGCTTTGGTTTTTGAGTTATAAGCCAAAAACTGCATTTTACCCCTTTGTTCTATTTTTAGCCGTGGCGGCCATCTTGGTTGGTTGACCAGGTCACGCCACACAATTTTTAAACTAGATACCCCAAAGATGATTGTGGCCAAGTTTGGATTAATTTGGCCCAGTAGTTTCAGAGGAGAAGATTTTTGTAAAAGATTACTTTAATTAACGAAAAATGGTTAAAAATTGACTATAAAGGGCAATAACTCCTAAACGGGTCAACTGACCATTTTGGTCATGTTGACTTATTTGTAGATCTTACTTTGCTGAACATTATTGCTGTTTACAGTTTATCTCTATCTATAATAATATTCAAGATAATAACCAAAAACAGCAAAATTTCCTCAAAATTACCAATTCAGGGGCAGCAACCCAACAACCGATTGACCGATTCATCTGAAAATTTCAGGGGAGATAGATCTTGACCTGATAAACATTTTTACCCCATGTCAGATTTGCTCTAAATGCTTTGGTTTTTGAGTTATAAGCCAAAAACTGCATTTTACCCCTATGTTCTATTTTTAGCCGTGGCGGCCATCTTGGTCGGTTGACCGGGTCACGCCACACATTTTTTAAACTAGATACCCCAATGATGATTGTGGCCAAGTTTGGTTTGATTTGGCCCAGTAGTTTCAGAGGAGAAGATTTTTGTAAAAGTTAACGACGACGGACGACGACGGACGACGACAGACGACGGACGACGACAGACGACGGACGACGACGACGACGACGGACGCCAGACGCCAAGTGATGAGAAAAGCTCACTTGGCCCTTCGGGCCAGGTGAGCTAAAAATAGTTGATATTTATTACGAACACGGACAGATTGAAATTTCGCACTTGAGATATATTTTTAATGTTATTTAATAAAGTTTTCAAATGTTATTTTTCGTTTAAATCACTTATAGTTTAACATGCATTTTAGTTTGTTTTGTAAACATTGACATGCGTATATATTTATTGCAAGAAATATATCTGAAACGGACGAAATTGCACACCCAGCTGCAGCTTATTTAACGATAACATTGAAGATAGTACATGTAGAAATGAACTATTCAAAGAAGGCAAAGATATGTATTTATTGGGTAAATCAAAATAAAACGGCGTAGATAAATCCCGTTCTAGATACGGAGAGCGAAAACGAACACATTTTACATAAACTTTTGACGACAGGTAAGTTTGTCGAGATGTATTTCTGTTACCTATAGTATTCGAGAGTCCCGTTTAAAATCTTTGATTAAACAAATCAACAGTAAAAGAAATACCAAAAAAATATCAAAATTTTAATAGACGTCCAAAAAATACATTTTCATTGGTACAATATTTGAAAAATTATGCTAGTTTGCATGGTTTACCACAAACAGTACCTCATAACAGACATGACTCTGAACCTCAGATTGTGTTATCTTCTTGTGAATCAAAATAGTCGGGTTTTGACATATATGTAGCAGCATTTCAGACAAATGGAACTGGATGTAGATATAAGAAAATGAGTATGAGAGCCAATGAAAAAACTCACCATCCATGTCATAATTTAAAAAAGTAAACCCTTATAGGTCAAAGTACGGTCTTCAACACGGAGCATCTATAGACTAGATATGTCCACTGAACAGAATGGACAAATTTCTGGTCGCCTTGCTGTCCGCACATAATATTTGCATCTATATATTCTGATGTGTGTCGTAGATGGGACTCTTATACTAGTATAATAGTCCCAGGTCGTAGTTATAGGCCTTCAACATTGAGATAAAACATACCGTATCGTCGGCTATAAAAGACCCCGATATGAAAAATATGAAACAATTAAATTAATTACAGCCGATTCCATTGAGTGTGTAGGCAAAGGTAATATCTTTGGTTAGCTAAGGTATACGACCATCTTTTCGGAGTACCCTGGTCTTACAGACAGATAGATTGGTTATCTGTCGAATGAGTCTACTTTTAAAGGAGTGTAGTTTACCTGAACTAAAAATGACTTCACGGTTAAGCTAGCCGCGAATCAAGCTAACCAAAGATATTACCTTTGCCTTCACACTCAATAGAATCGGCTGTAAATTAATACCAGTATTAAACGCCCTATTGGCAAAATGTATTCCACTCCTTTAGATTAAATGTTCAAAACACTGACTTTCCACGAAAAATTCCCACATTGAGCTCCTTTAATCTATATTTCATTTCTAATTTTATTGTCAATTTGATTTTGAATGGCCAAACTGTTTTAACTGGCAATATGAATTGATTCAATCTGAACCTTAGAAAGATCGAATAAGAGTAAAAATTAGTCAAGTTGATCCTTAATATCAAATAAATACAAACAGACACCACGCGTGAAATCATAAATCATAAACAGAAAACTCAGATGACCATGTCTTAAAATCAAACGAGTGAAACAAATTATAACACAGAAATTTAAAAATTGAGCAACATGAACCCGATGAAAAACAGATAGTGCCCTGGAAGAATCAGGAGTTCACACTTCAGTGTGTTTTTTTTTTTTATTATTACATTTAAGATAACACTGAAATCGCTACCAAAATAAAAAGAATTCTTTTATATTGAAATCCAACAAATGAAAGTCTTTATTGTTCTGTTATTGTAGGAGAAAAAAATCGGTATATGACTGACTATCTTGCTTTGTGTGTGCTACATGTAACTGGACGATATTAGAAAAATAAGCCTTTGGTCATACTAAACGTTTGGTAGATTTTGTCAAGCTAAAAACAAATATTGACGATCAAACTGTGATACTGTATCGCATGTGGCAGAATTCTTCCAAAAATCATCATCAATAAGATAAGTCGGTTAACATTGTAAGCAAGAGAACGATGAAACTACTTAGAAAATGGAGAGATTAGAAACCATTTTTATCTGTTTTGATTAAACCTATTCTATGGTATCAGAAAGTACCATTATTTCATCGTTGCTCATGATAAATCAGAAATTAATCTATAAAAAAACTAGAGGCTCTAAAGAGCCTGTGTCGCTCACCTTGGTCTATGTGCATATTAAACAAAGGACACAAATGGATTCATGACAAAATTGTATTTTGGTGATGGTGATGTGTTTGAAGTTCTTACTTTACTGAACATTCTTGCTTCTTACAATTATATCTATAATGAACTTTGCCCATTAGTAACAGAGAAAAATATTTGGTAAAAATTTACATAAATTTACCAAATTAATGAAAATTGTTAAAAATTGACTATAAAGGGCAATAACTCCTTAAGGGGTCAACTGACAATTTTGGTCATGTTTGACTTATTTGTAGGTCTTTGCTGAACATTATTGCTGTTTACAGTTTATCTCTATCTATAATAGTATTCAAGATAATAACCAAAAACTGCAAAATTTCCTTAAAATAACCATTTCACAGGCAGCAACCCAACAACAGGTTGTCCTATTCGTCTGAAAATTTCAAGGCAGATAGATCTTGACCTGATCAACCATTTACCCTATGTCAGATTTGCTCTAAATGCTTTGGTTTTTGAGTTATTAGCCAAAAACTGCATTTTACCCCTATGTTCTATTTTTAGCCATGGTGGCCATCTTGGTTGGTTTGACGGGTCACGCCACACATTTTTTAAACTAGATACCCCAAGGATGATTGTGGCCAAGTTTGGTAGAATTTGGCCCAGTAGTTTCAGAGGAGAAGATTTTTGTAAAAGTTTACGGACGACGGACGACAGACAACGGACGCAGGACGACGGACGCCAAGTGATGAGAAAAGCTCACTTGACCTTTCAGGTCAGGTGAGCTAAAAATGGTTAAAAATTTACTATAAAGGGCAATAACTCCTTAAGGGGTCAACTGACCATTTCGGTCATGTTGACTTATTTGTAAATCTAACTTTGCTGAACATTATTCCTGTTTACAGTTTATCTCTATCTATAATAATATTCAAGATAATAACCAAAAACGGCAAAAATTTCCTCAAAATTACCAATCCAGGGGCAGCAACCCAACAACAGGTTGAACGATTCATCTGAAAATTTCAGGGCAGATAGATCTTGACCTGATAAACATTTTTACCCCACATCAGATTTCCTCTAAATGCTTTGGTTTTTGAGTTATAAGCCAAAAAACTGCATTTTACCCCTATGATCTATTTTTAGCTGTGGCGGCCATCTTGGTTGGTTGACCGGGTCACGCCACACATTTTTTTAAACTAGATACCCCAAAGATGATTGTGGCCAAGTTTGGATTAATTTGGCCCAGTAGTTTCAGAGGAGAAGATTTTTGTAAAAGATTACTTATATTTATGAACTAGAGGCTCTAAAGAGCCTGTGTCGCTCACCTTGGTCTATGTGCATATTAAACAAAGGACACAAATGGATTCATGACAAAATTGTATTTTGGTGATGGTGATGTGTTTGAAGTTCTTACTTTACTGAACGATTTTGCTTCTTACAATTATATCTATAATGAACTTTGCCCATTAGTAACAGAGAACTATATTTGGTAAAAATTTACATAAATTTACCAAATTAATGAAAATTGTTAAAAATTGACTATAAAGGGCAATAACTCCTTAAGGGGTCAATTGACCATTTAGGTCATTTGACTTATTTGTAGATCTTACTTTGCTGAACATTATTGCTGTTTACAGTTTATCGCTATCTATAATAGTATTCAAGATAACCAAAAACGGCAAAATTTCTTTAAAAATTACCAATTGGAGGGCAGCAAACCCAACAACCAGTTGTCCAATTCATCTGAAAAATTCAGGGCAGATAGATATTGACTTGATTAACAATTTAACTTCTTGTCAGATTTGCTCTAGATGCTTTGGTTTCATAGTTATAAGCCAAAAACTGCATTTTACCCCTATGTTCTATTTTTAGCCGTGGCGGCCATCTTGGTTGAATGGCCAGGTCATCGGACACATTTTTCAAACTAGATACCCCAAAGATGATTGTGGCCTAGTAGTTTCAGTGGAGATTTTGTAAAAGATTACTTAGATTTATGAAAAATGGTTAAAGATTGACTATAAAGGGCAATAACTCCTAAAGGGGTCAACTGACCATTTTGGTCATGTTGACTTATTTGTAGATCTTACTTTGCTGAACATTATTGCTGTTTACAGTTTATCTCTATCTATAATAATATTCAAGATAATAACCAAAAACAGCAAAATTTCCTCAAAATTACCAATTCAGGGGCAGCAACCCAACAACCGATTGACCGATTCATCTGAAAATTTCAGGGCAGATAGATCTTGACCTGATAAACATTTTTATCCCATGTCAGATTTCCTCAAAATGCTTTGGTTTTTGAGTTATAAGCCAAAAACTGCATTTTACCCCTATGTTCTATTTTTAGCGGTGGCGACCATCTTGGTTGGTTGACCAGGTCACGCCACACATTTTTTAAACTAGATACCCCAAAGATGATTGTGGCCAAGTTTGGATTAATTTGGCCCAGTAGTTTCAGAGGAGAAGATTTTTGTAAAAGATTACTTTAATTTACGAAAAATGGTTAAAAATTGACTATAAAGGGCAATAACTCCTAAACGGGTCAACTGACCATTTTGGTCATGTTGACTTATTTGTAGATCTTACTTTGTTGAACATTATTGCTGTTTACAGTTTATCTCTATCTATAATAATATTCAAGATAATAACCAAAAACAGCAAAATTTCCTCAAAATTACCAATTCAGGGGCAGCAACCCAACAACCGATTGACCGATTCATCTGAAAATTTCAGGGCAGATAGATCTTGACCTGATAAACATTTTTATCCCATGTCAGATTTCCTCAAAATGCTTTGGTTTTTGAGTTATAAGCCAAAAACTGCATTTTACCCTTTGTTCTATTTTTAGCCGTGGCGGCCATCTTGGTTGGTTGACCAGGTCACGCCACACATTTTTTAAACTAGATACCCCAAAGATGATTGTGGCCAAGTTTGGATTAATTTGGCCCAGTAGTTTCAGAGGAGAAGATTTTTGTAAAAGATTACTTTAATTAACGAAAAATGGTTAAAAATTGACTATAAAGGGCAATAACTCCTAAAGGGGTCAACTGACCATTTCGGTCATGTTGACTTATTTGTAAATCTAACTTTGCCGAACATTATTGCTGTTTACAGTTTATCTCTATCTATAATAATATTCAAGATAATAACCAAAAACAGCAAAATTTCCTCAAAATGACCAATTCAGGGGCAGCAACCCAACAACGGGTTGACCGATTCATTTGAAAATTTCAGGGCAGATAGATCTTGACCTGATAAACATATTTACCCCATGTCAGATTTCCTCTAAATGCTTTGGTTTTTGAGTTATAAGCCAAAAACTGCATTTTACCCCTATGTTCTATTTTTAGCCGTGGCGGCCATCTTGGTTGGTTGACCGGGTCACGCCACACATTTTTTAAACTAAATACCCCAAAGATGATTGTGGCCAAGTTTGGATTAATTTGGCCCAGTAGTTTCAGAGGAGAAGATTTTTGTAAAAGATTACTTATATTTATGAAAAATGGTTAAAAATTGACTATAAAGGGCAAATAACTCCTAAAGGGGTCAACTGACCATTTCGGTCATTTTGACTTATTTGTAAATCTAACTTTGCCGAACATTATTGCTGTTTACAGTTTATCTCTATCTATAATAATATTCAAGATAATAACCAACTAGAGGCTCTAAAGAGCCTGTGTCGCTCACCTTGGTCTTGTGCATATTAAATAATGGACACGGATAAATTCATGACATAATTGTGTTTTGGTGATAGTGATGTGTTTGTAGATCTTACTTTACTGAACATTCTTGTTGCTACAAATATCTCTGTCTATAATGAACTTGGCCCAGTAATTACAGTGGAAAATATTTTCTACAAATTTACAAAAATTTATGACAAATGTTAAAAATTAGCTATAAAGGGCAATAACTCCTTAAGGGGTCAATTGACTATTTTGGTCATGTAAACTTATTTGTAGATCTTATTTTTCTGAACGTTATTGCTGTATACAGTTTATCTCTATCTATAATAATATTCAAGATAACGACAAAAAACGGCAAAATTTCCTTAAAATTACCAATTCAGGACAGTAACCTAACAACGGGTTGTCCGATCCATGTGAAAACTTTAGGGCAGATAGATCTTGACCTGATAAACAATTAAACCCTGTCAGATTTTCTCTTAATGCTTCGGTTTTTGAGTTATAAGCCAAAAACTGCATTTTACCCCTATGTTCTATTATTAGCCGTAGCACTTTTTGGTTGATTGGCCAGGTCACGCCACACATTTTTTAAACAAATTACCCCAATGATGATTGTGGCAAAGCTTAGTTTAATTTGGCCCAGTAGTTTCAGAGAAGAAGATTTTTGTAAAAGATTACTAAGATTTACCAAAAAATGGTTAAAAATTGACTATAAAGGGCAATAACTCCTTCAGGGTCAACTGACCATTTTGGTCATGCTGACTTATTTGTAAATCTTACTTTGCTGAACATTATTGCTGTTTACCGTTTATCTCTATCTATAATAATATTCAAGATAATAACCAAAAACAGCAAAATTTCCTTAAAATTACCTATTCAGGGGCAGCAACCCAACAACAGGTTGTCCGATTCATCTGAAAATTTCAGGACAGGTAGATATTGACCTGATAAACACTTTTACCGCTGTCAGATTTGCTCTAAATGCTTTGGTTTTTGAGTTATAAGCCAAAAACTGCATTTTACCCCTATGTTCTATTTTTAGCCATGGCGGCCATCTTGGTTGGTTGGTCGGGTCACGCCACACATTTTTTAAACTAGATATCCCAAAGATGATTGTGGCCAAGTTTGAATTAATTTGGCCCAGTAGTTTCAGAGGAGAAGATTTTTGTAAAAGATTACTAAGATTTACGAAAAATGGTTAAAAATTGACTATAACGGTCAATAACTCCTAAAGGGGTCAACTGACCATTTTGGTCATGTTGACTTATTTGTAAATCTTACTTTGCTGAACATTATTGCTGTTTACCGTTTATCTCTATCTATAATAATATTCAAGATAATAGCCAAAAACAGCAAAAATTCCCTAAAATTACCAGTTCAGGGGCAGCAACCCAATAACGGGTTGTCGGATTCATCTGAAAATTTGAGGGCAGATAGATCTTGACCTGATAAACAATTTTACCCCCATGTCAGATTTGCTCTAAATGCTTTGGTTTTTGAGTTATAAGCCAAAAACTGCATTTTACCCCTATGTTCTATTTTTAGCCATGGCGGCCATCTTGGTTGGTTGGCCGGGTCACGCCACACATTTTTTATACTAGATACCCCAATGATGATTGTGGCCAAGTTTGGTTTAATTTGGCCCAGTAGTTTCAGAGGAGAAGATTTTTGTAAAAGTTAACGACGACGGACGACGACGGACGACGACGACGACGGACGCCAAGTGATGGGAAAAGCTCACTTGGCCCTTCGGGCCAGGTGAGCTAAAAACAGCAAAATTTCCTCAAAATGACCAATTCAGGGGCAGCAACCCAACAACGGGTTGACCGATTCATCAGAAAATTTCAGGGCAGATAGATCTTGACTTGATAAACATATTTACCCATGTCAGATTTCCTCTAAATGCTTTGGTTTTTGAGTTATAAGCCAAAAACTGCATTTTACCCCTATGTTCTATTTTTAGCCGTGGCGGCCATCTTGGTTGGTTGACCGGGTCACGCCACACATTTTTTAAACTAGATACCCCAATGATGATTGTGGCCAAGTTTGGTTCAATTTGGCCCAGTAGTTTCAGAGGAGAAGATTTTTGTAAAAGTTAACGATGACGGACGACGACGACGGACGCCGGACGCAAAGTGATGGGAAAAGCTCACTTGGCCCTTCGGGCCAGGTGAGCTAAAAATGAACAAAATAAAAAGAAATAGATACTCTTCATCGTCTTTTATAATAGTTCGATAAGTTGGCTCGTCCTGTAGTTATTCCTGCAGCCAGAATTGCACGTGTTAGGTAGGAACATCTATATTAAAAAAATCGTCCATATGCTAGGAAGGAATATCAGGCTACATTTTGTCAAGTATCAGGAGAAGAGTAAAGTAGTAAATTGCTGCAACCTAAATCGACGTTAAAGTGTATGATTCCAACGTTACGTTGAATTTTACGTTAGAACACATTTCATGTGTTACCAAAATTGAAATTTCTCAACTATTTTTTCACCGATCGTTTTCAAATTTTTTACATTGAATTGGCATAAGTATTTTCTGTTTAATTAATAAAATCCGATTATTCATAATTTTTGCCATAAGGGTCGTTTTTGCTTGTCGGGCGTCATATATATGATCCTGTCCATAACGTTATAGTCTGTTTTGCTTTTTCCAATCATTTTGTGCATAATATTGTTGTAAAATGATGCCCTTTATGGGTTCTTGATAAGATTAATAAAATTCTTATTCTTATTCTTATATAATGCATATAAAATCATTATCTTCAAGCAAGGCTAAAAAAAAGTATGGTAAACTGATTATTTGAATAAATTTTCTAAATCTGAGGACTACAACTCTGCAAAAGAACCAAGAGAACCAAACAAAATTTAAACTTGATATTTGATTTGTAATGGTGAAACTATATACCAAATATCAAATCAATATCTTCAAGAATAAATAAAATTAAGTGTAGAAAACTGATTATTTGCATGAATTTTCTAGGTCAAAGGCTAATAACTCTGAAAAAGAATCATCAGAACAGAACAAAATTCAAATTTGATCTATAACTGGTCATGATAAACTATATAGATAAGGCCGTTAGTTTTCTCATTTGAATTGTTTTACATTGTCTTATCGAGGCTTATTATAGCTGACTATGCGGTATAGGCTTTGCTCATTGTTGAAGGCCATACAGTGACCAATAGTTGTTAATGTCTGTGTCATTTTGGTCTTTTGTGGATAGTTGTCTCATTGGCAATCATACCACATCTTCTTTTTTAAATATACATGTAGTACCAAATATCAAATCAAAATCTTCAAGTGTGAAGAAAAAAAGTGTGGAAAACAGGCCCTTAATTGAAAAATAAAGAACTTTGAACTTTGAACTTTATACATGTAGTCCCCTTCGACTTCGTCCATCCGTATAAAATATAAAGAATTTAAAGTCCTTATCCTATTGAATTAATCATAAACTAAAATTTCAATTTGTCGTTCCTCATATATTTTCAATAGTCATGGTAGTGACAATATACATTTTTTGTAAATAGTTCATATAAAATATAATTGTAAAGCTAAATTCTTACCAAAATTAAAATTGGAATAACCATATTCTTTGTCATAATATGTTTTTTCATTAAAAACAAACATATTGGTGTCACACCTGAAAAAATAAAATTAAACTACCTTAATAAAAGAATATGCATAATCATGATACTGAGTTGGACCACCTAATTTATTTTGCTTTCTAAGTGATGCTTTGTTAAGTCCCTATAAAATGAAGCATATATGCATTGGTTTGCAACACATGTATTATGAGTACAAAATAAAATGAAAACTCAAACAGTGTTGACAAATAATAGGGTTGGTGCTTAAATAACTTATGCAAGATGCTGTAATATAATTACAATGTACTTCACAAAAAAAGAAGTTGTTTAATGACTCTATTGGGAGTATTATGACAGAGTGTGTTTTCTGTTTGTCAACCAAAAAACGACAGCCATGGGTAAATATAAAGACTTAAATGCATATAATAAAATGCATATCATGTTTGTCAACTTTTTGAACTCTATATATATATACATTTTGTACGGTCATAAATGTAACAAGTTTGTGCTTTGTTTTTATGATTACTAGAAATACGAAAATCAAAATTTGAAACAGGAAGTTAGAATGGAACGAAATCATTGACAGTTACAGTACTGGTAACGGAAATGAATAAAATCCAGAAATCGTAATTTAAAAAAAAAAATTAGGACGGGACGATAACTGAGGGGAAGATGGGGATGAAAATCTATTAATTAATTTTAGTTGGCCTAAAGGCCTCACAATAGGCATAATAGTACAATAAATTAAACAACAAATATAGTTAATGCATGAACAAACATATATACATATGAAGTTGATGTAATTGCAGCTTCAAGTTGAACATTAAAAATATAGTATAAAGGTTTTCTGAATCGGTCCCCATTAACAGATTGACAGGTATTGAGGTACATATAGTCACATAATTTATAACACCTGCCTCATATTATTTTCACAGAGACATTACATTCAACGTGTGAAAGGTGGTTAATACAAAGCATAAGTATAAGAGGCATACCTTGAATTTTTCACATTCTTTTGACGTAAGATGTCAAATCTTCAAGTTAAACACCAACGATGTGACAAAATGGATGACAACCTGAGTGAAATTGTCAATATTATTTGATTGATTGAAATTGTTGTAGAAGTGTTCCTCGTGGTCGTTGGATAGCTTTTTTACTCTCAATTTTGTCTATTCAAATTCATCCTTAACTTTGTTCGTCTGTTTAGATAGATGATACTGCTTAACATTCCCTAGCGTACTAGATAGGTTCTTCGTTCTGAGTTACGTTCTCAGCGAATACGGAAATCCCCTTTTCTAAAATTAGAACAAGTCTCGGTAGCACAAGTCTCGGCCTACAATCTCAACCCAAACGATAATCTCGTCGGGATTAACAAAGGGAGATAATGACCGTTCAATATTGATTTTTCCCCCCGGGAAATGTTTCCCACATTTGAAACAAAAGAATATTACAGATTTGCAAAACTGACAGGTTTACATTTGTTACTAATTTAACAATATATGAAAATTGATAAGAAATAAATACAATGTTAATTGAATTGGCCGTGACATTATGAAAAATAGAGTCTGAAATATGTGGGCTTTCCACAAAGAAAAATCACCATAGGAAAGCACCTTGATACTATTTTTAGCACATATTCTTATAACATCCTGCATACATTATGTAAACAATAAATATTTCTGCAAATTGCCTAGTGCTCAAGACATACAGTCACTATTTTGCAATTTTTGTGAAAACCAAGGTAAGTGTTTAAGCAAAATATAGTTAGCAATTATTTGAATTCACTTAAGTTTTGTCTGGAAAATAAAAATCTCAAGAATGTGGCTGCACAATAGCTCACACAGGATAAATTTTTATCCTTGCAACCATTTTAAATCACAACAATGTGAATTGGTAGATAAGCAAGCATTGTGGTGTTTGATTTTAGTGAAAAAGTAAATAAATATATGACATCATTTAGATTGAATAAATATAATAATTTTATAATGTGCATACAGAATCGGTGAGTTGCAATTCCGGTAGGTCTTTTCACAACCGAACACCACCGAACACCCCAAAAGTTTATTATTTTGTCTTTTATCGCTATCAATGTGAATTAAATATAATATTCAAGTTATTAATTTGTCATGGTGTGTTATTTGGCTTACATTTGTGTTAGTGTTATTCTGGATAAAAAATATGTTTTATTTTAAGAAAGAAAATTTTATGTTTGTATTTAGTAAAATTTTAATTAATGTGTTTATTTAATTTTACCTATGCTGTGGCATTAGTACTCAAAATGTCACAGTTTGCTCAAAGCACTTTATTTTGAAATATTAATTGTAATTAGCATATATCACTTTGAAAGTTTAAGATTTTATCAAAACATTATAGGATTAGGCTTTGTTAATTAATGTCTATTTTTGCTAATGAGAGTATTATTTACGTGTCGGGACAAGTTGAGTTATTTCGATTTTAGTATAAATATTGTTGGGAAATTTTGTAAAAGCAGTATCATGGTTTGTATCTTCCGTGAGATAGTGCGTATACACGATTCTCACGGGACCACTGGCTGGGGCAACTGATCAAACATAGTCTACTTATAGTATTCAAGAAACACGACAAAGCAACTGACCATCTTAATTAAAACAAACATAATTAAGTGACACAATACGTTATTTATAACAATAACACTAACAACCACAGATGGAGAAAAAAACAAAAAACATAAACAAAAAACATACAGCATTTTTCTTCTAGTTAAAAAATAGATGTAAAAGTATAGGGCAAAACCCGAAGTCTCAAAAACCAAATTTCTTAACCCTTATAAAAGATTAAAAAAAAAACCAACATTCATTTGTTTTATAAGTGTTATTTCTATTTAAATTTAATAAAATAAGTTTAAACTAGTACAGGTTAATAAGGCGCACCACCTGTAAACAAAAAGGGTCGCCTAGAATTTATATTTATTTTCTTTAATTGTTAATTAAATGGAATTATCTCTAAAATAAAATATTACTATAATGGACTAATTCCAAATTTAGTTACCAGGGCGCAATTACCAATTGGTAAGTCGTCCACCAAAAACATATAACCGCAACCGTGTAAAAGCAGTCAGTGTTTCGGAAGCGTAACCTCACACTACTCATGTCATTATACTGGACCTATAAGACTGTCTACCAGTCTACCAGTTGACTGTGTAGTGCGAGACAAAATTTATCTCTGACTCATAATTTAACTTTAGAAAATTATACTTTTGAGAAACTTTTATTTTGAGACTTTTACATTCTGAAATTGAGATTAAGTATATTTTATGATTTAGTAATTTTGGCATTTATTTTATATTTTACATTTTAAAGAGATATAGTTTTACTTTGGATTTGTTATTTTGAATTGATACTTTGTACTTTAATTAGATTATTATTATTTGGAATTGTTTACTGATTGATTTGTTATCATCATTCGTTTAAATTGTTATAGTAATTAAATTATGAAAACCTTCCTTGCGTTTTAGCTATGCCTATCAGAACATTAAGTCTAGCGATAGACTGACCCCCTGTCCCTTGGTTCCAGCACATACGAGTTAGCTCCCCCTTATCTAACAGTGCTCTGGAGTGGACCTTGGTGACAAATTCAATAAATCAGAAGATTTAAAGTCCAAATATCTACAGAAAACAGAAAGGAAGAGTCTTATAACACCCCACTTTTTGAACTCCGCTGACCCTCATGACACCTCAAATATACTTTTTTCCATTTTTTCTTCTTCTAACTCTTCTATAAAATAGTTGTACCAATAATAATAAAAGAGAAAATATCAAATCTAACCAATGAACAAAGATCCAGGATACTTGAACTGATTACTAATTATGAATATATAATTGAATTTTATAACACACACAATGTAATCCGGAAAGTGATGAATCCGGAGACGTTTTTTCTTATATTGATTTTCGATTTTAACATAAAATGATGCCCATAAAAATCGAAAAATTGATTAAATTATATCATGTATATGTAATATAATTTATTTTATCGTTTTATTGTATAATATCAAAGTTTTTCTTAGTGGTTGGTGTTTTTTTTTTCGGGTGTTCGGCGGTGTTCGGTGGTGTGCGGTGGTGTTCGGTGGTGAAAAGACCCACCCGTTGCAATTCCATTAAACAGAGAGGTGGATACGTCTCAAACTTGAATCATCATAAACATTGTCAAATTAGTACACAAGAATACATTGTTTTAACAAAATTATTAAGCATCATGTATTTTGATATCTTCATTAGACTCCAAAAATTCTTGATATTTAAAAAAAAATATCTACATCTTAAATTAAGTAATAAACGCATCTTTATGTGGCTGGGATTCTGAAATTATGTCATCATTATTATTTTTTTTATTTGGAAATTTCAGATTTGTTGCAATAATTTTCCTCCTTTTTTCTTCTAAAGTATCTAGTGTTTAAGGTAGCAATACACAGTTAGGAAAAAAACTTAAAATTGACATAATTTTTAAACACCCTCTTTCCCCTCCTTTCAAGCAAATAAGGCTTAATATTTGTGTTATGCATGTATATATTTATAGAAAGAGAATCTTCCATAGATTTCATTTCTAATGGTCATAATGGTGAAATATAACCCCTTTTGGGTGTAACCATGGTAACAATCTGCATTTCTTTGATACAAAATATAGCAAAAAAGGGGGTGAACATGTCACAAAAGTCTCCAAAATTTGGTCCAAAGGAAAATTTCAATCAGTTACAGTGATACATTGTACCTTTCCTGCAACCATAGGTTTATATCTACTGTATCAAGTGGTCCAAAAAAAATCATATGCATTTCTGCTCGTTTTTCCATAAAATGGACCTATGGGCAGTACGGATAGGAAAATATGGACTGTCAAACAGATAAATGGCCTATAAAACATGCTAAAAACAATCTAAATGGTCATATAAACCCACTAAGAAGGCTATATTATTTCTCAATTATCTAAAAATCAATTTTATTGTACAAAAACTTTCATATTTAAAAAATTCACAATTGCCATAATGCGAAACTAAACTTCTAACTGTGTATTGCTACCTAATGCATTTTAGAGAAGCAATAGATCTGATATGACTTGAACTTTTATAACTAAATAATATTATCTACAAAAAATCTCATTATAGATCTTTTAAACAGAAGCATTAAAAACCAATAAAATCATAAAAAAACAAATTTCTGTGTATAGAATTTTTAAGAAATTGCATTAAAAATTGTCAAAACTGCATTTGTCCACCACTTCTACAGACATTCTATAATTTTTTGAATTTATTTTATGACATATATATAACTTTTTGGACATTCAGATGCAGTTCAACTAGTTCAAAATACGTACAACTTAGTTTTCTACAAATCTGAAACACCAACCAAATACTTATTAACTCATTTAATTGGATGAATAAATTAAATATTACTTATTGCACCAACAAGATTTTAAGTCTAATCTATATATTTTAAATGTTTGCTTTTAAGGTACTGAAATATTTATCAGCTATTAATTAAGCACCTTGCTATTAAGGAATAATTAACCTCAGGATGACTATGGTTCTACCTGGCAATTCCACTTGGCTCAAAACCTAATGTTTTTTTTTAAACAGCTCTTCATATGCTTTATAGATATAAAAAGATGAAGTGTGAGTGCCAATGCTACAACTCTCCATCCAAGTCACAATTTGTAAAAGAAAAACCATTATAGGTCAAAGTACGGTCTTCAACACAGAGCCTTAGTCATTAAAAAGAGAATAAACAAGTCATATATGCTGATGATGATGATTATGGTAGTTAAATGTGACCAGTTGCAAATTAAATGCATATTTAGGATGAGAACATTTTAATATAACTCTGCTTTGTACTAAATGGACACACTGGACTAGATTTAAACACATAGGTAATAGTCTGTAGGAAGTCATATCACCTTACTGGAGGCATTATTCTAACTTTTGGCCCTCCAAGATTTTGAATTGCTTTAACATCTAAATGTTGACCATTCACATGATTCATAAGAATAATAGATAACACCAAATGCTCTCCTCAGAGACTTTAGCATTGATCATGGTAATGTGATGCTATCTGGGTTATTATACGACTGCAAAATATTTTTGCGGTCGTATTATATTGGAATGACGTTGGTGTCGGCGTCGGCGTCAGAAGATACATTGGTTTTCAAATTATAACTTTAGTTTAAGTGAATAGAAATCTGTGAAATTTAAACACAAGGTTTATGACCACAAAAGGAAGGTTGGGATTGATTTTGGGAGTTTTGGTCCCAACAGTTTAGGAATTAGGGGCCAAAAAAGGGGCCCAAATAAGCATTTTTCTTGGTTTTCGCACAATAACTTTAGTATAAGTACATGTAAATAGAAATCTATGAAATTTAAACACAAGGTTTATTACCACAAAAGGAAGGTTGGGATTGATTTTGGGAGTTTTGGTCCAAACAGTTTAGGAACTAGGGGCCCAAAATTAAACTTTGTTTGATTTCATCAAAAATTGAATAATTGGGGTTCTTTGATATGCCGAATCTAACTGTGTATGTAGATTCTTAATTTTGGTCCCGTTTTCAAATTGGTCTACATTAAGGTCCAAAGGGTCCAAAATTAAACTTAGTTTGATTTTAACAAAAATTGAATTTTTAGGGTTCTTTGATATGCTGAATTTAAACATGTACTTAGATTTTTGATTATGGGCCCAGTTTTCAAGTTGGTCCAATTGGGGTCCAAAATTAAACTTTGTTTGATTTCAACAAAAATTGAATTCTTGGGGTTTTTTGATATTCTAAATCTAAACATGTACTTAGATTTTTGATAATGGGCCCAGTTTTCAAGTTGGTCCAAATAGGGGTCCAAAATTAAACTTTGTTTGATTTCAACAAAAATTGAATCTATGGGGTTCTTTGATATATGCTGAATCTAACTATGCATGTATTTAGATTTTTGATATTTGGGCCCGGTTATCAAATTGGTCCACATTGAGGTCTAAAGGGTCCAAAATTGAACTTTATTTGATTTCATCAAAAATTGAATTCTTGGGGTTCTTTGATATGCCGAATCTAATCATGTATTTAGATTTTGGATATTGGACCATAAAAGGTAAATGTCCAATTTAAAATTTTTAAGTTTTTAAGTTGAAGTTCTTAGACCACATTCACTCTGTGTCAGAAACCTATGTTGTGTCAACTATTTAATCACAATCCAATTTCAGAGCTGTATCAAGCTTGAATGTTGTGTCCATACTTGCCCCAACTGTTCAGGGTTCGAACTCTGCGGTCGTATAAAGCTGTACCCTGTTTTTATTATAGATAGCATTATGGATGTCACGTGATGCTATATGTTATAGAAGGAAAATGATATTTTATAATCAGCCATTTTTTTTTAGGGATAGCTACCTGATTGACAAAATATATAAGACAGTTATGAGAAGAAAAAGAAACAATGGCCAGGAATATCACAACAGCAGTAGTTTTGATTTTAATGGTAATCTTGATAGTAAAATTTATCCTATGTGTCTCAAATATAAGTGTACAATTTGATAGAGAAAAAAGTGTAATCCAGCTTCCCAAATACATTAATGAAATAAGGGAGCAGATATTTTAAGGTACAAAAACTATGTATTAAATTGCAGGATAACACAATAATTGAATAGTGGCATACATTTTCTTTGATAAATAAGAGCTAGCAGAAAAACCAAATTTATTTGTTCGTTTTATATACCGGTATATATTATAATCTGTATGTTTTTTCAGACCTTTTGTTTAAAAGTTCAGTATCAATAGTTTTTTTTTTTTTTAAATTGTTAAAATATTTCACTTTCGATTTATCATGCTTTGAATAGGCAGATTGATAGCAAAATATGGTACAAAAACTAGTTTACAATTGTCAAAGGGAAGCAACCAGTGCTAAAAGTGCACAATATCAGTATAAAATCAATAATTGGCAAATATACTACTAAAAAGCATATTTCTATTAGAATTATGATCATTTATAATATTTTCACAATACACATATATCTTTTAATAATATAGGGTTATATATATTGCATGAATATTCCACAATATTCATGCAATAACCCTTTTATTGTAAAGCAAAATAATATTTGAAAGTAAAAATTGGTTTAAAGTAAGATTTTGTCGTTGATGACGTCATGACTTTTGGAGATTTATTACACTAGTGCAATATTGGAATTTATTGCACGCTAACTTTTGGTTACTTTCTGTGGGAAATATGATATTGCTATGCAATAAAATGAAATATTGCACTTTTTCTTTCAGCTTTTTGTTGTTAGAGTTGATGGAATTCCTTGTAAAGACGGTCAAGTACAGCGAATAAATAATACTGGCAATAAAATCTGTTGTTACACAACTGTTTGTGCAGAGAGTAAGCATCAATTATTTTAACAAACAAGTCAAAGAATTATTGTAATACGAGAGACTGTGATTCATAGACGTATTTACACTTGTATGCAAATTTGTCCGCCATTACGTAAAATCACACAGGTTCCCGTAAACTTTGACATCACAATTTAAAATATTTGACGTCACAAATTAAAAGTGATTGTTGCTTGACGTCAAAAGGTGATTCGGAGTAGATCTAAGGTCATTCGGAGGCAAGATTCAGCTAAATACCAAAAGTGTAAATACGTTTATTAATAAAGGATATAAAGATCTTTTTTTGACTCTAGAAAATACAGTTTTTGAGAAATAATTTAGAATATGAAGAAATTCATGAAAAATGTTTATTTTATGCATTTGGAAAATCAAGGAATTTTACAAAATATGCAAAAATTGTTATGTTTTTTTGGAAAATGACGCAGTCATTGTTCCATAACTGCCGACCTGAACTTCATTACATTGCTCTGCCTACCGCGCTTGGTTTCGTATTTCCTATTTTCCAAACAAACTGGAATCTGCTTGTGTTATCAATATGCATCATTGTGTAGTATTAAACCAGCCAGGACCCAGTTTACACTGGTTTTTGCTTGTATTCCACTACACTCGAACAAAGTGTAGTAGTTTGACGGGAACCAGTTTTAGAATTTGTAAACTACAAAACGTAATCGGTTATTGTTCATTCCGTTTTGGTGTTTCATACCGACTTATATGGTTTGAATAAGCTTAAGACCATTCAAACATTAATGTGATAGGTATATTAAAGATTGTTTTACAAAAGGATTGAACTGTTTTACTTTCAAAGTCGTACTATAGGGATATCTGTCATATACGGATTTCCACTCTCACCGGTTAATTTCTTCTTTTACACGTGCTTTGGAAACTTCCTGTTTAATCGCAAGTTTTAAAATTGTTTTTGAGTGAATTAAACTTATTTTAACAATCATGAAGCGTTCCAGAATCATTTTAAAGCAGTTTCTTCTTCTCTTTGATGATGGAAAATAGGTTTTCTCAAGAAAATACCGCAAACGATCGCAGAGGAATTGAAACGTACAAGTCAACTCGGCACCTGGTTAAATTGGCATCTAGTCAAATCGGCACCTATTCGACGTCAATTTGGCATCCAATAATATTTGATATAATATTTTCTATTCAATTAATTAATTACTGTTACCAAGTACATAGTGAATATGTTGTTGTGTTTTTTGGTAAACCACGAAACGAAAGTGAATATGTAGTGTATAAAGGTAAACAACGAAGCCCTTACCAAAGCTGTTGTTTTAACAATTAGACAATTTGTGTAATTGTAAAAACAAGTCAATTATTAAAATAAAATGGAAAACTATGAGTCCCTTTCAATAAATCAAACTTTCATGCCAAATAATGAGCAAATTTAAGGTGTTTGTTTTTCAGTAAAGTTTAAACAGCATTAAACCAACAATCCTGTAAAATGCTCAACTGGTTAAAATAATGCAGAAAAATACACAATATCTCATGTATTAGTCCAAATAATTATGACGTCTGGCAAGGCTATTTTATTATTTTTCTGGGACGCCTTCCTACGACGTTCAGGTGCCAATTTAACTAGGTGCCAGTTTGACTAGAATTCTTTGACAAATGTTTGAAACTATCTGAGTTTCATTAGACCTTTGATAGCAGTAACAAAAAGATTATTAACTTAATATTTTGTGGGAGAAGGGGGTTCAGACTGTGTGGCATCAGGTCTGTTTGTGCCCAATACATTTTCGCACCCTACACGTTCGCACATTCACACTCTACTCATTCACGCCCAATTTTAATTCAAATTCAAGTTGAATAATTGGAAAATTATGGTTGTTGTTTTAAATTGCTTTGGTGTAAATACTGAATGTATTTATAGCTTGGTATGAGTAAAACATTGAATATTTTAAAGGAAAAAACACAAAAGATAATTGTTTTTAACAGCTTGGTCCCATTGATCTGAAACAACGAAACAATAAAACATAGAAACCAAAATATAGCAATCCACTAATATAACCAAAACATGATAAAATTTATTCAACACGCAGAAACAAACATAGTCAGAATCTCACTTCATTTTGAAACAAGTCAATGAAACAAGTTATAGCAATACACTAACCAAAACATAATTAAGAGTTATTCAACACAAAATAAAACGTTGACAAAATACCACTTTATTTAGAAAGGATTATTATTATTTTTAGCAATACCTTATCCAAAACATAATTAAGATTTATTCAACACAAAAAAAAAAATTGCTGTCTCACTTTATTTTGAGACAATGACAACAATTATACTTATAAGAAAACACTTGCTTACATAGTTATTAAACACAAAACCAATTAAGATTGGGTGCGAACATGTAGGGTGTGAAAGTGAAAGGGGTGAAAATGAGTGGGCGCAAACGTGAATGGAAGCGAACGGACTCAGATTCAGACTATGTACCAGTGAGAAATATACAAGCCTTTCTACGGTATTTATTTGTACAATTCAGCTAGTCTTGACCTATTCATTTGTCTTAAAAAACCAGCCAGTTGTCACCTTCACTTCACACACACACACATATACGAATATCAATTATATGCTTACGATACATGTTGCATTGTTAAACTAATTACGGTATGTGAAAATCAAGACTTGCATAAAAAACTATCCCAATATTAGAGACAGTGGCGTCATTTTTCTTCAGAGCTTTCAGCTCTTTGATTCTTGACAAGTCGTCATATATTAATTTCGTCAATCGTCTGTCTGTCTGTCATGTCTGTCCTTTTTCTTTTTCGTAATAATTGAAAAAAAAAATTCTGTGAAACTACAAATATTAATAATTTAAATACTTTCCATGAAGGTATCACATTTTAAAAATAGATCTGGAGGTTTAATCCATTGACCAATTATGGCAATATGGCTATGTTGCTAAAAATAGAACATAGGTGTAGAATCATTTTTTTTGGCTAACATCTCAAAAACTAAAGCAGTTAAAGTAAATCTCATCACATATAGGTAAATATGATAAACTGGCTAAGGTCTATCTCCTGTGGAATTTCCAAACAATAGGACAAACTGTTATGAAGTTATTACTCATAAAATATAATGTTTTTTTCAAAATCGAATAAAATTGATATATTATGTAATTGACAGTAAAAATGAAGCTCTAACCTTGAACTAGCAGAAATGATGACGACAGATAAAAAAAAATGTTGGTACCCGTATTTTTTAACATTTTTTTCCTGTTTTTCAGGTAAGCAGTTTGTATTTTGCACATACAATGATGGATATGATACTTGTAAGAATTGTCCATCTGGAAAGTACACAAAAGATACAATAAAAACATCAGAGTGGTTTGAACATATTGATATATGTGTTACCAAGCCAACCTGTGCTGAAAGTAAGTTTTATTGGATTTTGAGGTACTTCTATAGATTCAGAAATTATTGCAATGTTTTTAAAATGGCAAACAATTTTGACAAGGTAATATAGTCTCAATAATTTAAACTTGCATTAAAAAATTTATTATATGAATTGAACAGGGTTTTTCACAACATGAAATTAAAATCGAATTTTAGTTAAAAAAAATCGCAAAAATCACAATATTAAATGCACGCAATAATTTGTGAATTTACATTATCCTATTTTATACAGCCATATTAAAGATTAAACTTTAGGCATTGCTAAGTGTTCCAGATTTCAATTAATAAATGATTTCTGTAGAATCTAATACAAGAAAAAATTCATGAATAGGAGGTCCCCAACACCAAAAAATAAGATTTCTAGTTTATTTGATTTAATCAGATATTGTTTTTGAATCGTACCCAAGGCCAGTGATGTCGTTAGAAGCCGGCAGCCGGCGATTTTCGCCGGTTATTGTCCTTTTCCCGCCGGCTATTTTTGCATGAGTAAAAAAATAATAATAAGATAAAAAAGATAATCAGGTTAATATTAACAAATAATTGTTCAATGCATCAGCTTCCACGATTAAAGTCGCGATAAACAAGGATGTAAATCAGTGTTTACCTTTGACTAAATATAGTTCATGTAAATGCAGTCCGCTGATTGGTCGTCTATTTAAAGTCGGTAAGTATTGTATGTTTGCAAGGATAAAAAGAGAGACGTTCCGATGGACATTATGACCCTGTTTGGTTTTGGCTTCAAGAGAAGGAATAAGCCAGAAATGACAACAGCATGTTATGAAAATATATCAGTCAAATAAAAGAAAGTATAATATATATATAATGTTGTCAAGAATCTGGAAAACAGCACCTTTTGTAGTTCACATTTCAAAGCCCACGATCACGTGGTGTCCAGAGAATGAAGGTCAATAACGAAAGTAGAATATTGTCGACCACAAATAATTTTTAAAAATATCTTTAGTTCAAAAGGATTTTAGTTTACTGCTTACTGAACAGTTAACAAATAAGAGAAAATAAAACGACATAGCTTGACAACATGTTTGAAATACGTGTACAAGTCTTATGAGAAAAAAGGGGGTCATTATTTTGTCACTAAGTACGTACGCAAATAAATCGATCAAGATATTTAATAAATTCGATTATTATTGAAATAAAATTATAATATTTCACCTATTATTTCACAGGCACTTGCCTGTGTATTATTTACATATATTCAAGAACAGACATCCCAGAAAAAAAATCTAATATAGATTAGCCTTGCCAGGACTATACGGATTCTCATTTAAAAAAAAAATTCAAATGTGATTGAAGTCGACAACAAAAATAAGACAAAATTAACATTTTCCCAAGCATCTAAATCACTCCCAGGTATGCTCAGAATGCAGGAATTTTAGTCTAAATTTTCAAATCTTTTTGGGGAGAGCATACGATTTTATAAAATATAGCGCCTCTAGCTGTAACAGTTTTAACTTTGAAATCGAAGCTCCAGCTGACTACTAGTCAGTGAATATTGTTTTTAATTTTGTAAAAACAAAACCAACACTTTTTTAATATAAAATTAAAACATAATGTTCTCAATGTCAGAATTACAATTTTCATTTAAAACTAAATTATGCAAGTGATAATTCAAACCAGAGACAATATGTTTCTATTCAAACTAAGATTTTTGGATTCTTTCAGTTCAAAAATATTTACTAGCAGTCAACCTACAGGAAAATGCACAAAAATGTATATTGGTCCATCAAGATGATCAATGATGTGATCACATGTACAGAAAATTTACCCCTCATGTTGCTAATTTTAGTTAATCATTTACATTATCTTCAGTAAAAAATTATGTTTTCAGAGGTCTGAATAAGGGTCTAGGACACCCCCAGAGTGCAGGATTTTGCACCATTTTAAAAAAAAAATCCTGGGGCCCTTGAGCGGGCCCCAGACCCCCGGCCGTAGTAGCGACGAGCAAGCTCGTCGACGCGAACGGCTTCGCCGTCCGCATGTACTTGCCGCCTATTTTACAAATTCAGCCTGCTTCTTCAAAACTTAGTGAAATCACTGAAGGCTGTCAGTGATTTCAAAGCTTTGCATTTTTTTAGGTGTTAGTCTTTTTTGTCACCTGTTCAGTGATCAACCGAATTAATAAAACATTCTGAAAAATGCAAAAGATTTGCCAAATAATTCGTGCAAATTATATACCATCATATTTTTTCAACCACTGTGGCTCAACATGGGAAGGAAGGACAATGCCCCTAAACGCACATATATGATGTTCACTAAAACCAAAGTTTCTGAAGGAAATGCAACAAACTTGAAAGTGGCCTATTGATTTGATATTACGTAAATAGGGATTTGATAAATGATTTAATTTAATTTAGTGAAGTTAATGCATTATCTCTTTACCTGAACAATTTCTATTTTTTGCAGTTGACACCACCTGGATCAATGGAGAGTGTTTGTGTAACAAGTTCAATGGTTACTATGGTAATGACATAAACAACTGCCAGCTTGACACAAAGCATTGCAAGGAGGCTGGTTATGAGTTGGATAATGATGGTAAATTTATTTCATAAAATTGAAAATGTAAATGTGGAATATGTCAAAGAGACAACAATCTGACTCAAGAGCAGACAACAGCCGAAGACCACCAATGGGTCTTCAACTAAGAGAGAAAATCCTGCACCCAGAGGTGGTCCTCAGTCTGTCTTTGTTCATTGAGGGGGGGTCGGAGGGGTACTAATCCCGAAATCCCCGGCTAAAAAACAAGAAATCTCGATGTCCCATATTTAAAAAAATGTAAATTCCGACATCCCAAAATTCGAAAAAAAGAATTCACTGATCCTGAAAGGATCAATCCTGAAATCCTGAGCTTAAAAACACTTGATCCAGACATCCCAAAAAAGGTCCTGCCCCCCCTCTCCCTTTTCATTGGTATGATATATAGTTATCGAAATCTTCACAACCAGTATTAGCAAGGTGTAAAATGTTGACAGATATAATGGTCACCCATGCTTATTTGAGTGTGAGCTATGTGTAAAATGTTGACAGATATAATGCCCACCCATGCTTATTTGAGTATGAGCTATGTGTAAAATGTTGACAAATATAATGGTCACCCATGCTTATTTGAGTATGAGCTATGTGTAAAATGTTGACAAATATAATGCCCACCCATGCTTATTTGAGTATGAGCTATGTGTAAAATGTTGACAAATATAATGGTCACCCATGCTTATATGAGTATGAGCAAGGTGTAAAATGTTGACAAATATAATGGTCACCCATGCTTATTTGAGTATGAGCTATGTGTAAAATGTTGACAAATATAATGGTCACCCATGCTTATTTGAGTATGAGCAAGGTGTAAAATGTTGACAAATATAATGGTCACCCATGCTTATTTGAGTATGAGCTATGTGTAAAATGTTGACAAATATAATGGTCACCCATGCTTATATGAGTATGAGCTATGTGTAAAATGTTGACAAATATAATGGTCACCCATTCTTACATGTATATGAGTATGAACAAGGTGTAAAATATTGACAAATATAATGGTCACCCATGCTTATTTGAGTATGAGCAAGGTGTAAAATGTTGACAAATATAATGGTCACCCATGCTTATTTGAGTATGAGCTATGTGTAAAATGTTGACAAATATAATGGTCACCCATGCTTATATGAGTATGAGCTATGTGTAAAATGTTGACAAATATAATGGTCACCCATGCTTATATGTATATGAGTATGAGCAAGGTGTAAAATGTTGACAAATATAATGCCCACCCATGCTTATTTGAGTATGAGCTATGTGTAAAATGTTGACAAATATAATGCCCACCCATGCTTATTTGAGTATGAGCTATGTGTAAAATGTTGACAAATATAATGCCCACCCATGCTTATTTGAGTATGAGCTATGTGTAAAATGTTGACAAATATAATGGTCACCCATGCTTATGAGTATGAACAATGTGTAAAATGTTGACAAATATAATGGTCACCCATGGTTATTTGAGTATGAGCTATGTGTAAAATTTTGACAAATATAATGGTCACCCATGGTTATATGAGTATGAGCAATGTGTACAATGTTGACAAATATAATGGTCACCCATGCTTATATGAGTATGAGCAAGGTGTAAAATGTTGACAAATATAATGGTCACCCATGCTTATATGAGTATGAGCAAGGTGTAAAATGTTGACAAATATAATGGTCACCCATGCTTATTTGAGTATGAGCTATGTGTAAAATGTTGACAAATATAATGCCCACCCATGCTTATTTGAGTATGAGCTATGTGTAAAATGTTGACAAATATAATGGTCACCCATGCTTATATGAGTATGAGCAAGGTGTAAAATGTTGACAAATATAATGGTCACCCATGCTTATTTGAGTATGAGCTATGTGTAAAATGTTGACAAATATAATGCCCACCCATGCTTATTTGAGTATGAGCTATGTGTAAAATGTTGACAAATATAATGCCCACCCATGCTTATTTGAGTATGAGCTATGTGTAAAATGTTGACAAATATAATGCCCACCCATGCTTATTTGAGTATGAGCTATGTGTAAAATATTGACAAATATAATGCCCACCCATGCTTATTTGAGTATGAGCTATGTGTAAAATGTTGACTAATATAATGGTCACCCATGCTTATATGAGTATGAGCTATGTGTAAAATGTTGACAAATATAATGCCCACCCATGCTTATTTGAGTATGAGCTATGTGTAAAATGTTGACAAATATAATGGTCACCCATGCTTATTTGAGTATGAGCTATGTGTAAAATGTTGACAAATAAATGCCCACCCATGCTTATTTGAGTATGAGCTATGTGTAAAATGTTGACAAATATAATGGTCACCCATGCTTATGAGTATGAACAATGTGTAAAATGTTGACAAATATAATGGTCACCCATGCTTATTTGAGTATGAGCTATGTGTAAAATGTTGACAAATATAATGCCCACCCATGCTTATTTGAGTATGAGCTATGTGTAAAATGTTGACAAATATAATGCCCACCCATGCTTATTTGAGTATGAGCTATGTGTAAAATGTTGACAAATATAATGGTCACCCATGCTTATGAGTATGAACAATGTGTAAAATGTTGACAAATATAATGGTCACCCATGGTTATATGAGTATGAGCAATGTGTACAATGTTGACAAATATAATGGTCACCCATGCTTATATGAGTATGAGCAAGGTGTAAAATGTTGACAAATATAATGGTCACCCATGCTTATATGAGTATGAGCAAGGTGTAAAATGTTGACAAATATAATGGTCACCCATGATTATTTGAGTATTAGCGAGGGACCGTTGACAAATATGATGCCCTTCCATGCTTATTTGAGTATAAGCAAGATGTAAAATGTTGACAAATATAATGCCCAACCTATAATTTTTTGAGCATAGAGCTTCAGAACGATGATACTTTGAAGAGGACCTATAAGGCACATTAAAAAAGCAGCCATTTTGATTTGATTGAGTGAAATGTTCTAAAAAAACAACAATTTCAAAAATCATAAAGTGTAAAGATACATGTATATTTAATTTTACAATGATTTATAAAGATTTCCTAACACGCAACACCATCAAAAATGTCCATTTTGGTCTGAGGCAATTTAAAAAACAACTGACCATGCCATGTTTTCTGAAATGTAAGGTACTAAAATTTTGGAGTATACAATAGTCATTACTTCCAAATATTTATATACATTTACAGGTAATTGTGTTGAATGTGAAAAAGAATATTATAAACCAGAAAATGATGGATATGGAGTGTGTCGTGTAAAAACTCGGTAAGTTGATAACGGTTAACAATCTCTACCATTTTAAAATTTTAAAGCTTCATTTTGACTAGAAATGAAAAATACAAATCAAATTTTTATTTTTATATTTCTTTTTTAAGGTGAAATTGCTAAACAAATACACTCAAAAAAGAATATTTTGAGAGAAAAAAATTGCTCAGGCTATATAGATTGATTTTATTCAAAGGAATAATCATTGATGATAAATTTAAATATTTTCATTTTAAATTAAGTCCTTTTTTTTCTCCTGATTTTTAAATATTTTATTTCTGTTTATTTCTGTTTATTTCTGTTTAACCTGTCTTTTCAGTTAGTAGATAAATTGTGTTGTATACGGATGGTAAGTCAGGTTTATATGGGGAGATAACTCATGTATACACTAAAATAACCTGTAACAGCTTGCTAACAACTATTTTTCTCTGTCAATATACGAAATAACACCAAGCTTATTAACTAACATATTACTAACTTTGACAAGTGTTAAGTAAGTGGTTTATAGGGGAGATAACATTTATACACTAAAATAACCTTTTACAGCTTGCATAGAATTAATTTTTTCCACCAGACTGAGTATAGAAACAACTATTTTTCTCTGTCAATATACGAAATAACACAAAGCTTTTTAACTAGCATATAACCAACTTTAACAGGTGTTGCACGAGTTGGGCTTATAGGGGAGATAACTCATATATATACTAAAATAACTGTTTACAGCTTGCTAACAACTAGTTTCTTCTGCCAATATATGATATACTACCAAGCTTATTAACTAACATATTGCTGAACTCAAACAAGTGTTTATATTATATCGTAAAATAAATCCTTTAGAATGTGGCTAGAAATGAGATTTCATATAAACAATTCTCTACAATTTATCCTTTTTATGACCTATTGATTATTTTTATTTAATCAATGTGTGGTTCATTTGATCTTAGTTCTTCATTGATCAAATTGTCTT
>CM034359.1:36983286-37002293 GCA_019925275.1 Mytilus edulis
TTGTCCTTTAGTTGAAACTTGTAGGTGGCACGGTAGTATTTGCATTCCAGAATTTAGGTTGCTCTTTTGTGTACCCTACTTAGGTAAATGTATCTAAACAGTGTGATTGGACAAAAAATACAGTATCAACTGAACATACTTTCCCAAACTGAGGGATGAATCAGGTGTAGAAAAATATGAAATAATTTTACATACAGATGAAAATGAATTTTTGAGAATTTTTTTAAATTTTGTATTCACTGCACCATAAAAGACCTAAAATTACTAGTGGCCTTAGGTTTCTAAAAATAGCAAAAAAAGTAAACGGTCATGATACATATTCAAATTCATTTCTGAATAGTAAAATGAAAGTACTTCAGTTAAGTGTGAATGTAGATTTTTTTGCAGTGTTAGAAAGTGGTGAAAATTCTAAAAAGGCTATCATTATCCCTATGGGCCAGGAAATACTACCGTGCCACCTTAAGGGGGATATATATTTTTACACTAAATCAATGAAGGAACTTTTTTTCCCTATGCAATTTGTAAGTTTATCAATAAAAAGTTGATTAAGGGCAACTATGATAAAACAAGCCCTAAATTCCACCCCTGAGAGTAAAAATTGCTGATTCAGCAAATTTTGCCTGATCTGTAGGTAATAATGTAAAAATTTTCATAGAAAGTAGAACTTCATTATTTTTATGTAACTTGCAATACATTTTTAATTATAAATGCTCGCTTTAACTTTTCACAGTGTCTGACACATGTGCAACCACTGAAATTTGAGACGCGACATTCTACGGTTGCATGTTCATCCTATTATTTTCACCGAAATAAATAAATTGCATAATTTCTTATTTTTTTCAACATAAGTACAGCTATACTAGCTTTCTTAAGGTTTAATTAGTAGTTCTGATGTTACATGACACCAGTAGGAGCTTTTGGGGAACCAGCAAGTGGTTAAGGGGTCCTTACTTATTCATTTAGCTCTCATATTGGTATGAAATAGAGATAGAAATAGGGGTTTCTGTACATTGAATAGACATTATTTTTGACAAAGAATGTATTTATGATGCTATATCAGCAAGATTAAATGGTTTATTCATTTTCCATGCAAATACCATTAGTTGTTAAGACTTTCTGACAGTGAAAAGCACAATAAATGCAAATTGATTATGTAAGGGGACATAATTTAACTTAATGCATACATGAGAAATAGACAAACAGTCAACTTAGAGATGTATTCTAGTACATGTATTGTCAAACAGGTTACGGAATAATAGTTAACTGCAATCTAAAGACTCTTGTTGTATTGCCCTCATAATCTGAAAATGTTTAAAGTAATGTAAGGCATGCTGTAAAATGTGGAATGGACTTTAATATCAGTTTTCATGATTTGGTGATTAAACTATTTCTTTTACTCAGATTAACCATAAACAGAGTTGGCAATCCAATAATTCCTCCTAAATCACCATGTTTGACTTCTGTGTTGATTTGAAACATCATATATTTGGGTTTTGTTCACTTCTTAAGTAAAAATGGTAAGATGAAAAAAAGTGAAAATCTGCCAGATGGGGTAGGGATGTAATGTTTTATTTTTTTTATATAAGAAATGAGTGCAGACTAGTATTCTTTATTGTAATATGTTCCAAAGTAAGAAGTCTATGCATCATAGGTGTCATGACTGGTTTCAAGTTTGTTATGTCTTGGTTAAGGTGGCACGGTAGTATTTGCATTCCAGAATTTAGGTTGCTCTTTTGTGTACCCTACTTAGGTAAATGTATCTAAACAGTGTGATTGGACAAAAAATACAGTATCAACTGAACATACTTTCCCAAACTGAGGGATGAATCAGGTGTAGAAAAATATGAAATAATTTTACATACAGATGAAAATGAATTTTTGAGAATTTTTTTAAATTTTGTATTCACTGCACCATAAAAGACCTAAAATTACTAGTGGCCTTAGGTTTCTAAAAATAGCAAAAAAAGTAAACGGTCATGATACATATTCAAATTCATTTCTGAATAGTAAAATGAAAGTACTTCAGTTAAGTGTGAATGTAGATTTTTTTGCAGTGTTAGAAAGTGGTGAAAATTCTAAAAAGGCTATCATTATCCCTATGGGCCAGGAAATACTACCGTGCCACCTGTATGTGTCTTATTTTTTGAGCATGCGTAATCGTTTATGTTGAAAGTTGTAAGGTAATTTATTTTCATAGACGCTATAAATAGAATTTAAAAAGTGATATTAAAATAAATGAAGTATAGATATTTCAATATAATGTTTACATTTATTTATTATTGTAACAATAATTTACACTTATTGTATCCTTTTATTTATTGTTGTTAAACATGTTTAAATTTGGTGCTTTAAATTATTTTTCTAAAATATATGTTTACATACAACTTATTTTGTGTTTAACGAAAACATACATGTATTTAATGCAAGGTAACGTTGATTTACTGGGATTTATTCTGCTACATAGTTTTATACTGGTTGTAAAATATTTGTGTTTAAATAAATAGAGTTAAATGTTGATTGATTTTCTTAAAGTAACTGAACTTAAGACGCAAAGGATACCAAAGAGACAATCAAACTCATAAATCGAAAATAAACTGACAACGCCATGGCGCCGGAGGAAAAAAAAGACGAAGTCAAACAGATAAATAAAAGTACAAAACCACAACATAAAAAAGACTAAACAACGCGAATCCAACCAAAAAGTTGGGGTGATCTCAGGTGCTCCGGAATAGTAAGCAGATTCTGCTCCACATTCGGAATAGTATCATCAAGAATCACATGAAATGACCAAAATGCTGCCAAATAGTTTCGAACACTATCTTTGAAATTTGAGGGCATCACGAAGATTACAGATTATACCATTAGCTTTACCACAAATATATCATGGAATATAAGACAGAGAATACATGTAGTGACATTTTACCGTAACTCAAGCGATTATCATAGTTAAGTCCATTGCTACATAGTTATTCCTATGTTAATTTAACTATTTTGTTCCCTTTTTGAAATTAAGTGTATGATTAAAAGAAATGTTGTCGAAATTTCCTTTTAAAATAACTTTTGACAGGTGTAAAGTTTTGCAATTACAAAAAGAACATTTTCTGGTAATGTTTTGCTAAGAAGATGTGCACAAAGAACAATGAACAAATATATTTTTATGCCCCACTTACGATAGTAAAGGGGAATAATGTTTTCTGGTCTGTCTGTCAGTTCGTCCGTCCGTTCGTCCAACTTCAGGTTAAAGTTTTTGGTCAGGGTAGTTTTTGATGAAATTGAAGTCCAATTAACTTAAAACTTAGTACACATGTGCCCTATGATAAGACCTTTCTAATTTTAATGCCAAATTAGAGTTTTGACCCCAATTTCACGGTCCACTGAACATAGAAAATGAAAGTGCGAGTTGGGCATCCGTGTACTATGGACACATTCTTGTTATATAGAGCATTTGTATTTACTGATAGCTAGTGCATGCAAATTAAACGCGGTAAACTAATGTTGCCTCGGATTTAAAGCAAATGTCAACCATCATTAGATACACAATGTAATTCTAGACTAAGACACAAATACACATCATACATTAATAGTGTTAACTGCTAGTAGTCTGTTGTTATTTATGATTTATTGTCATTTTGTTTATTTTCTTTGGTTACATCTTCTGACATCAGACTCGGACTTCTCTTGAATTGAATTTTAAATGTGCGTATTGTTATGCATTTACTTTTCTACATTGGCTAGAGGTATAGAGGGAGGGTTGAGATCTCATAAAGATGTTTAACCTCGCAGCATTTTTGCGCCTTACCCAAGTCAGGAGCCTCTGGCCTTTGTTAGTCTTGTATTTTTTTAAATTTTAGTTTCTCGTGTACAATTTGGAAATTAGTATGGCGTTCATTATTACTGAACTAGTATATATTTGTTTAGGGGCCAGCTGAAGGACGCCTCCGGGTGCGGGAATGTCTCGCTACATTGAAGACCTGTTAGTGACCTTCTGCTGTTGTTTTTTCTATGGTCGGGTTGTTGTCTCTTTGACACATTCCCCATTTCCATTCTCAATTTTATTAAGACGTCATATATATTCCCAGTAACGCATGACCATGTGCAATGCCAAAAAAACAAGTATAGACTTCCACACTTTTTCATATCTATATAGCAATGTATATTTAGTTGTGTTTAAGTTCTTTAAGGTGCATTACGTTACGAAAAAAAAATATATCCTTTATTTTTGTTCAATCATCAATGACAGTGATTTTGTGAAATACTACTTTGCTTTTAGCAGCCGGTTTTGTTCAATTTTGTCCAAAAATGCTATGAAACATTGCTGACAAATTATAAATGTGTAAGTAATTCCTTCGACCTCATTGAATCCGTATTCCTGTGACCTTCAATTCAATCCCTTAGCTAGAGATGAGTGACGCATAGATTAGGGGTGTTCAGTTATTAAAAGGAAAAAAATTGTCAACATTGAAATTGAAATAAGGATAAACCAGTTAATGGACTGATTTGATCCACAAAAATTCATTCGTATACAGTTGATAAACATACATTTTTAACTTATAGTATGACTTATAGTAAAGACTTAGATAGATTGCAATGACACGAGTTCACTATCTATTTATATCTGTATTTATGTTTAGTTCGGGTTTCATGACCGTCAGCATACTTTGAAAGTCACCTCAACGGTTAATTAGATGGCGTCTAGAATTATAATACACATGAAATTCTGATACATTTATCGAGCCCTTACCTTGTAAATTATTTAGTTTAGACTTTTTCATAATTTGGATATACGCATTTTATAAATAAAATGTTAATATTTGAGTCAAATTGGTGAACATGAATGTGACAGCAAAGACCACTGTTAAACATAATCAATCTTATTCCTATAAAGACAATAGGCGTATTCATAGGAAAAACTAAAATCACAAAAATACTGAACTTAGAAAAGTCCATAATCACATTGCAAAATCAAATAACAAAACGCTTCAAAAACGAATGGACAAGAACTGTCATATTCCTGACTTGGTACAGGCATTTTCAGATGTAGAAAATGGTGGATAAAACCTGGTTTTATAGCGCTAACCCTATCACTTTGATGACAGTCTCATCAAATTCCGTTATTTTTACATTAATGCGTTATCTTAACAGACACAATAAATAGAATAAACAAAATATGGGTACATCAGTCATCATCGTACAACAATTTTAAAAGGAACAATTTAACAGAACACAAAAACATCTATCTACAAACACATTCATTGATTTGTGTGTCTGACGTCAGAAAATTTTATACGTCAAATAGATTTATCGTTCAATTTCCATACAAACAATTTTAAAATTTACAAAGGCAATGTTAGCATACAGGGTTAAAAAATCAAAAGTATGTTAGAAACAATTTCAATAATAGACCGAGATTTAAACTTGTCCAAAAGTTATATATAGACTTTATAAGAATCCACAAATAGTTAATTCCACTACACGATTGAATAAATTTGTCGTTTGTGAATCAACGTATTTTGTAATTCATAATAGAAATAATGGGCATAAAATAGAACAATATCATACTGACGAAATCTTTTAAAGTACAGAGTCACGTTATAAGAACCAAAGAAATACAAAAAGTCGCATATACAAAACACACCACAAAAAAATGAAAGACAATACAAACACATTGACGAGATGTATAAGGACCGAGCCACGTCAAACGAATATCACATAAAACCATTCAACAGTAAAAGTAATATTAATAATAGAACAAAGACAAATGAAAGAACTATAAAACACATTGTTAAGATGACAAATAACATCAGTACGTAGAATCTATACATCAAGACCATCGTGTATTATTTGTGAAGTTGATACGGAATATTTATCAACAAGGTCTTGGTACCTTCCAA
This sequence comes from Mytilus edulis, assembly GCA_019925275.1. Classification (NCBI taxonomy): domain Eukaryota; kingdom Metazoa; phylum Mollusca; class Bivalvia; order Mytilida; family Mytilidae; genus Mytilus; species Mytilus edulis. The sequence continues at coordinate 36,989,178 of CM034359.1, forward strand.
TGAACTTAAAAATAAAGAAAAGGACGAGACGTTCTTTGACATACCCCTGGTTCATCAACTTTCTACTCAGACACTGATGACGTTTTACAAAGTCAGAGTAGGAGCTGCAAGCTCTTGAATATCGAATAAGTTGAGAAATATATATCCCATATGCAGGTGAAGTTGGTATGTTGCTACTAAGGTGGGGTAAATTTATAATTTCAAAATTAAAATCGTCTCGTTTGTCATAGGTTCTGGTACTGAGATGACTGTGTAGGTCAAATTCGAGATATAAGTCTAAAAATGAGGCAGAGGAAGCCGTGTATGTTGTTTCTTTAATCTCTAGTTCTGGGGGATATATTAATGGAACCCAATCAGAAAAGTTCTGATTGTTTATGGAAAGAACATCATCAATATATCTGAAAGTGAAATTTAATAATCTGGCTTCTTTGATCCTCCAAACTCAACAAATATGTTGTCGATAAGAAACTCCAGCATACTGACCACTTGTTCTTCTGCGTAGCATGTTTTACCTTTTTGATTGTCACTATTAACGAAATATGCCTGATGAAATCCCAAAGTAATAAATTTATAGCGTATACTACCATTTTTATGTTGAAAGGCATTGTGGATTATTTCTTTTAGGCGGTTTTTAATTTCACATGGGGAAGGGTGGTATACAGTGTTGAAAAATCAAAAGTTTTGATAGAACTAATTTCAGAAAAAGACCGAGATTTAAAATTGTCTAGAAGTTCTTTGGAATTTTTAAGAATCCACATATGGTTAATACCACTACGCGAGTAAACAGTTTCACAGTATTTCTGAAGACCTTCTTTCACTGCAGACAGAATTTTAGTCAATCTAAGGGACAATTCTGTAGTGGAACATGAAGATGAGCCAGCAATATACCGTTATTTGTACGGAATTTCATGAAGCTTTGGTATCCAATACAAACAAGGTAAGTCCTCCGATTTGGTGTTCAATGTAATGTTTATTGAAGCCATGAAGGACTTATGATTTGCTAAAATCTCATCCTTGTCAAATGATATGCCTTTGTATGTGGGATTAACTGAGTGCTCCTTTATACCCAATTCTTTTCCAAGACATTCGTAGTAATACGATTTACATACAAAGACAATATTATGTGAAGCTTTGTCCGCAGGAACAACAACATACTTATGATAAAGAGATGATAGACCTTCCATGGCCTCTTTGTCTCTGTAAACGGACTTTGGTCGATCGTTCACACAGTTTTTCAACTTGTGAATGCGACGTTTTATCAGAGACCTGATAGTTGTAACACATTCTGACAAAGTGTTCAGTTCAACTTCTTCTCGCTTAGCCCATGCTCTGGCGTAGTCCTCAATGGAATCCATAATTATTTTGAAGTTATGGTTCCAATTGATGTGTTGGGGTTCTCTAAACTTAGGACCATGAGAAATCACCTTTCGGAGATTTTCATGTTTAATTATGTTTAGACCCCCAGTTATAACATGACCAGAGGGGCTGTAATTATAAGGCAAGTGGGAACAGTCACATGTCGGAGGTTTTTTTAGGTATTGTTTTAAGTCAAGGTCCTGCAATGCTTGTTTATAGTTAAATATTTTAGGTGCAATGGTTTTAGTGTAACTGTAGGATACAATATATATAGGAACAGACTGATTTTGAAAATAAATAGGAATTTTAGATGTTACCTCCTTGTGATGTAGAATGTTGCAGATATTGATTGCATCAATTCCTCTATTGGCAAAATCAACAAGAAGGAATTTCCTCTTTTCCTCATGTTAAGGTTCCGATCTTACTGGTTTAAAAATTCGCAAAAGAGCTAAATCACAAATAATACTGACTAGTCTGTATATTGCAGAAAATGTATTGGTGCCTCCTTTGTCAAGTGCATAATCTCTCAAACGTTTTAGAAAATTAACTGGCAGTGAAAAAAGAATAGTTCTTATGTAATGTAACCCTAGTGGATGATGAAGATGTGAAAGAATGTCATCAAAGCTCCCAGAGGATGATCTAGATTTGGAAGACTTTTTTACATTAGGCCGATGGTAATGTTTTTGCCCATGACTACGTTGTTGTCGTAAGGTAGTATTAAATAAACTCATTACATTAACATCACTGCAGGCAGGACTTGACAAATTACCTACTCCTTTAATATTATCATTGAAACCATATGCCATTGCAGTTCCTAACTCCCTTATCCAGAAATTTTCTCTATCTTTGCGGAAAGGAGTACTTAGTACAGTGCTATTTGTGTGGTGATACATTTTGTCAATGATGCGTTCTTTCATAGATAAAGAAGGATCATGGTCCGGTTGATTAAAATGGTTATAAAGAACCCTAAATTGAGGATATTTATTATCAGACCGGTGTTGATTAATTCTTTTACGCAAAGTTTGACGAGTTTCACCAACATAAAGTAGTCCACACAAAGTACATTCGATTCCGTACACGATATTGTCCGTGGAACAGTCCAGAGGCTCAAACGATTTAGTATAATATGTTTTAGATGTTAAAATTACTAGTAAAATCAGGAGTCGTGATTAACATATCACATGTCTTACAAGTGCTCCTTTTTCCTTTTTTATGTTTACAAGAAGAAATGATAGGTGTTGATTCACTTGTAGCAGGTGTCTTTAAACAGTCGAAAATATTGACTCAATGGCTTTAATTTATGTAAGGTATCTGAATTTTTGAAATAGTAATTACCTTCTGGCTGAACATAAATCAAGTCAGTGGTAACTCGGAGGATATTCCGTAGAACACACAAATCAAATGCTACAGTGTGCCGTGCAGCTAAAGAGGACCTTGGTAACCCGGGCGACGTCCAAGCCGGTTTGTTTTTCGTATTATTAGTATTCATCATGCATATAGCTACCAAGTTAATGATGCACTCGGGGAATAATCCACCAGCAGTAAAGTTTCTTCTAGGAAAAATACTGAACTTAGAGGAAAATCAATTCGGAAAGTCCATAATCACATTGCAAAATCAAATAACAAAACGCATCAAAAACGAATGGACAAGAACTGTAATATTCCTGACTTGGTACAGGCATTTTCAAATGTAGAAAATAGTGGGTTAAACCTGGTTTTATAGCGTAACCCTCTCACTTTGATGACAGTCTCATCAAATTCCGTTATTTTTACATTGGTTCGTTATCTAAACAGACACAATAAATAAAATAAACAAAATATGGGTACATCAGTCATCATCGTATAACAATTTTAAAAGGAACAATTTAACAGAACACAAAAACATCTATCTACAAACACATTCATTGATTTGTGTGTCTGACGTCAGAAAATTTTATACGTCACATAGATTTGTCGTTCAATGTGCATACAAATAATTTTAAAATTTTATATAAATCAAAAGTATGTAAGAAACAATTTCAGAAATAGACCGAGATTCAAACTAGTCCAAAAGTTACATATAAAATTTATAAGAATCCACAAATAGTTAATTCCACTACGCGATTAAATGATTTTGTTGTTTGTGGTTCAACGTATTTTGTAATTCATAATAGAAATATGTCATAATGACATAAAAATAATCAATTAACATGGATCGTATCTTTTATTGGATTTATAAACAACATCGCTTACACATTAAGACCTGTCAGCGTCTATTTACCAATTTTAAAATATCGTTTCAATGTATGTTGGTTTTGTTTTGGTTGTACTCTGAGGTTGTACTTCACTGTTCCTTTAATTCCTTTGTTGTCCACTTGTATTCCCCTCGGTTTTTAGTTTGTAACCTGCTTTCTCTCAATCGATTTATGACTTTTGAACATCGGTATACTACTGTTGCCTTTGTTTGTTATTACTAGCATAGGCGGATCCAGGGGGGCCCTGGGGGGCCCGGCCCCCCTTTCGTGGGAAAAATTTGGTTGCTTATATAGGGAATCACTGAAGCGTGACTGGAGCGGCCCCCTCCTTAGGGCAGTCAGCGGGCCCCCCTTACAAGAAGTTCTTGATCCGCCACTGACTAGTTATGTTGAAAAAAGATGTCATCGGATCCTTTAATAGACGTTTATGACATTAAGAACACTTAAATATATATTTGTGTTATCAAGGTAAGTCAATTGAAAAAAAAAGTCTCTATTTATACTTTTTCAAATACCGAGGGTAAAAAATTTTGTTTCTTAAAAACCATATTTTTATAAGATATTACAAGTTTGTTTCAACTTTCGTTGCAATTCCACTAGTCTGACTGACCTGATAGGGTTATTTTCGTTCTCATTTCACATGCAGCCGTGACAAAGGTTTGTCCATTCGCCGTGTTTCGTGAAATCGGTAAAAAGATCAACGTGGAAGACATTTTTAATTCTTCGTTCATCGTGAAATGGCAATTTTATTTCACGTTCTTCCGTGCAGATATCTTCCCTTTAATGCCCCTCATAGAAATGTTTGAGATTTGTGTACTTGTTCTGATACAGCGACACACTTATCGGTTTAGCAGTACGGTGACATTAAGTTGTTAATTTCTGTGTTATTTTGGTCTCTTGTTGAAAGTTGTCTAATTGACAATCATACCACGTCTTCTTTCTTATATTAATTGTTATTCTTGTTATGTTACTGTTATAAAAAGGACGAAAATAGTCAATGGTAATCTATGGAACGCCACAGCTGTCTTATGTGGAACTCTGATATTACTTTATGTTGTTTTATTATTACTTAATGATATTTTGTCTTTACTTAATATGGTTTTGACATTACGTAATGATGGTAAATATATAACTCAATATGGAATAGTCATTTCTTAATGATATTTCGATATTACACTATATATGGTTTCGTATTGACTTGGTATAGTTTTGTCATTACTCAATATGGTTTTGTGATTACTCGTTGTGGTTCACTATTATTTATTATGGTTGTGTCATTAGTCAATGTGGTTTTAACATTACTTGATGTGTATGTGACTTATCGTAATGTAGTTGTTTCATTACATGATGTGGTTTTGTTATTTCGTAATGATGATTTGTCTCTTCTTTATATGGTTTTAACATTACGTAATGATGTTTCAAAATTTGACGAGTTTACACTACTTGATGTGTTTGTTTCATTATTTGATGTAGTCTTGTCATTCTTTGATGTGATCCTGTCATTCTTTGATGTGATCCTGTCATTCTTTGATGTGGTCATCCCATTACTTGATGAAGTAAAACCACGTGACCAATTCGGAAAAACCTGTTCTATTTAAGATATATTTTTATGTTGTATGTGCCTTGAATGCGTGTGGCCATCCATCTAATTAGTGTTCAAATTAAAGTTCGGGGTTACTGTTTGAGTTAAACTTTGAGTTAGTGTTCGAATTCAAGTCATGCTTAGAATTAAAGTTCTAGTAAGCATTGAGTTTCGAGTTGGACTTCGAGTTTGAGTCACATTTAAAGGCAGAGTTCTAGTTACAACTTTGAATTTGAGTCACTTCTTGAGGTAGAGTTTGAGTAAGATTCTAATTTAAGTCTCATTTTGATTAATTAAGATTTCGAGTTGAAATTCGAGCTATTTTATATGTCTTTATGAGTTCGTAATTAAATTTTCTATCGCGGACCAAGGGCATTTGCTCGGGCTTCCGAAAAGAGGGCTCCGGGATATGCGGACTAAATAAACAATGTTGCAGTATACAAAACGCAACATAGGTTTGAAATAAATTTAGATGTGCTGTGATCGACAACGAGACAACTATCCACCAGAGTTTAAATGCAGTGGATGTAAGAAAGCATATATAGGCAACCTTACGGCCTTCAACACTCCGTATATTGACACATTCTCCACAAAACATGACTCAATTAAATAGATTCATTAAAAAAATTAAGAAATATAGAATTTTATGTAAAGAGCTAAAAAAAAAAAGTTAACAAATTAAGAAATTGCATTTACACTTTATTAAGTCACATTTCGCTAAGAAATGTAGAAATTCATGTAACGGATTACAAAAACAGATGTATATTAAAAATAAAGAAATCACATTTTACAAATTAAGAAATAGCGTTTTATAAATTAAGAAATGTATAATTAAGGCGGATATTCCCTTCCATAGCATAACACTCGATGAAATTTGTTTTAAGTACAATGATTGTCATTGTTTATTTTTAGATATTGGTATTTCCATCCTTTAAATAAGTAATTCAAAACGTGATTAATTAGAAACAATGCAATATCGAAAAAAAGGTTATTTCCGTCTATAGATAATGTTTTTCACACAAATCAGACTAGCGTATCAACTTAATCATGTTAATTGTTCTGTTTCTATACAAAGCGGAGAAACCTACTTTCTTTTCTAAAAATAGAATACCCGCAATATTTACAGCGTTTTATAAGTAATTCGGATGAATATACAAATGGAATACAAGGTAAGAAACACATTTCATTTAAAAGATTAAATCATTTCTTAGTAAAATCTTTTTACTAAATTATGTATTCTTCTTTCCCCTTTTAATTTTCCAGGAAGGAAAACAACACAAATTTTATGAACATATCTGCATCTAAACAAAAACATTGTCATACATGACCACGTCAATGAGGAAAATGGAAACTATATTTGCATTGATGATGACATTTTTCACGACATTTGACAGATTTATCTTTTATATCTTTTAAGCACTGGGTCTGAACTGCTGTTGATGGACTAAATATCTTAGAGGGTTTTATCCAGTCATTAGTTAATACTTTGGTCAGTTGGTACTGACTTGATTTGTTACATACCAATCTTAAATTGACTTTAATGATTTATAAATTATGAAACAAGGGTTCAACTCCCTCCAGTAAAAGTTGACCTCAGATGGATTATGTTATTATTGGTAAGTCCTTTTGATTATTTAGCTCTTCAAATGTTATGGTTATAAAACGTAATTAAGCGTCCAAGTATTCAGCTATAAGACTTTTTGATAAAGGTAAATATAGAAAAATTGTTCGGATGAATAAAATTTATTAAGTGTTAATTTGATATATCAATTTTAAAGTGGTTCATTTATAAACTTTATAACACTTATATTTCAATTCAAGGTACTGCTACTGATGAGTTATACATTAATTGTACATCCAATTGTAAATTTGTGGATTGTAAAATACAAATGTATACAATCTAGGCCAACTGAATGCTTAGATGTACTTTTAAAGTCCCCTGAATACCTGTATTGGAATTTTGTTTTTCATATAACTAAAGCTTCCGGGAGTCCGATTTTCAATCCCATTATGACACGAATTATAATTTTAGAGTTAATTTCGTGTTCCCAGAAATGTGTTTCTGGGAAAATCTACAAAAAGTGATTCCAAAAGTCCGGTTATCACCTCTCATTGGGAAAATTTCCTATAAATCCGTAATGATAACAGGATTAAAGGTAATTTAAAAACATTTTTCTTCTATAAAGTAAAAAAATAATGCAAGATTTTTTATTCCCATAAGGCTAAGTTACCGCATGAGATTTAGGTTATCCTTTATCTATGTTTTAGATATGTATACTAATAACTGAAAAAAAAACCTTTTAATAATAGTGATGGGAAATTGTTATAATGTCACTAGATAAACGAAAAGTAAATTAAAAAATATCTTGGCAAATATCAATGTCAAGTTCATTAACTAGATTAAAATATACCGAAATATATATTAAAAAAAGAATGATATTCAATGATTAAGACGGCCGAAACGAATATTGTTTTTTTAAGTCAATTGAACCACATATTCGCTTCAACAAGGCAGTAACTTTATTTTTTGGAGAAAATATTTATATTTAAAAGAAATTCTTCTTTAACTTATTGTACAAAAAACGGTCAACCAAAATTATGCACGTCTCATGACTTGAATCAAGTGAATATTATATTTTGGTCAAAATCTAATTTAAACAGAAAAACCTACTGAGAGAATTCCAATATGAAATATACCCGGATAATTTTATCTTATTTGTTATTTAGAAACGAAGAAATGCGCCATATTCTCGTACTGCTGATGCTACTCATGTGTCAGGTAAGTTGTTACAAATATGTGTGTCACAGACCTTTAAATCTTCAATAAATTGGATTTCATCCTTCCATGTTTCATTTTCAAGGTAACAATAGCCTTTATCATGAGCTAAGAAATACCTCTTTAAATGCTACATATAGGTCGTCAAGCTCTATCGACACTATATGAATAACACATAGTTGAGAGGGTGATAGAACAGAGTTATTACGGGAATACATGGTCAAACAATGTTGGCAATTGATCCGAAGAGTATCTCGGGTCTATCACCCTCTACGCTATGTGCTATTTGATCTTTTATACAAAATCAACTAAGGCTTCTTGTAAATGAACATAATAATCCGGCCGATCGGTGAAAAAATTGCTCAAATAATGAGGAAAGCACCAATTTTTTCATGATGGTACATTTTTTTGTACTGAGCAATATTATCTATGGACCCACCCTCAAAATACAATATGCGCGGCTTTTTTCAAGATGGCTGCCATACATTCTAAAATATTTTCCAGTATTGCACAAGCCACAGTGGATTTGATGCTGGAAGCACAAAAATCAAGATATTTAAATGACTTAGCAGAATTTCTTTGATCTATCTTTGAAGTACAAAATGGCGGTAATTTGGCGGAATTGATGGTCAGACCAATAAGATATTCAATGTTGTAGTGAGACGAATGGACAAGCTGACAACAACTGAGGAAGGAGACACAGTTCAATTCAAACGTGCATTTGAATAGCAGGTTACCTTCCAACAACTGACATCTGTTGTAAATGTATTGATTGACAAACGAAATAAAGAAGTTGAAATTCCTACAATGGACACATCATCTAAGCCAAAAATTGACCTTAGACAGTACAAGGCAAGTTTACCAAAAGTACACAACAAAATCCATGCTTTAGGTCTTTCCCTAATTGTAGTTCGCATGAACCATCAACCGCGCCAACTCTGTTGAAGGTGTCTTCACCTTAAGACAAAAGTTCTATGGCAGGGCCCGTGGCCCTGCATGAGACAGTTCAAATTATTCAACAACAATCTCGATTTAAGAACTTACTATAAATATCCAATACTTATCAAGGATACCAGTAAAAGGCTTATGTGTCTTCTTACACACATTTAGTATATACTATATACTATTTACTATATTCTATATACTAGTCAATAATATTTGGTTCAGAGAAGCACACAATTACATAAACAATTGGCTGCAAGTGGATTCTATCAAGTTTCTCTAATGCTGAATGCAAATCCCACATTTATCAATCCAATTATGACAACCTCGTCAGCTCTTGGAGCTCTAACAGGCTTACCATAACAGCAAGCTGACTCCACTGACCGATCCAGGAAAGGGCAGAGGAAACTAAAAGAGTGTGGCGACACCTCTACTCCTTATTGGATAGAGAATATACCCGATGGCAAGAAAATCTTGGTGCAAGGGACTGGGACCGAAGACCACAGCTCCCATAACATGCAAAAACTCAATTGAAGAGGATCCATGACTTGGGAGGCGTTCATTTACCAATTTGAACGAACTGTCAGTAGATGACAATGGGAAAACAGGAAAAATGTGTGTAGGCCCAAGATTGCCAGGCCGATTTTGGCTTCGAGTACGCTCGCAAGGTAAACACAGATGATGATTCCAAGGCCTTAAACAAAGCATTCATTTTGAGCAGCGCTTCAGCAAGAACGACGATCAAACCAGATTGGAACCGAAGCATTTCGTCGAGGATGTAAAGACAAAGATTCTTCAAGGCATGTAATAGAGAGGAATCCAGAAACATTCAACAAGGTGTTAAAACAATTGAAAACCTCAATAGCAAACCAGATGGCGATATATGGATCAAAAAGTGCTAATTATGACCATCGAAAAGTCTACTTTGCTGATGGCGCAGTATCACCGACCGATAAAGGAAATATGAGCAGTCCTTTGGATAATGAGGTGCATAACCTCACACAAAATGTCACACAACTAGCTGATGTTATACTTTCAACTAATCAGCATAACCGTGGATTTGCCAATCAAAATAACCTCGGTTCTTCTGATCAAATAATCATGGAAGATCACCAGTTCAATGGAAGATCACCTGATCAATATACACGTGGAAGATCTCCTGAGCAATACAATCGCGGTAGATCGCCAGACAGAAATACACCCAAGCTTAATGTCTATCGATCAGCAACACCCCCACTAAGCTTGATTTGATATAGTTCCTAAAGACAACGGTTAGCATCTCCACGGACAAACTTTAGAAATCCCGTTTATTTCAGACAACGGTCACCTTCAACAGAATACGGAGCAAATCAAAGTGCAACCCCAACAATGGAGTCTTTAAACAGCAAAGGATCGGGCCAGTAGGCCAACGCATGATTCCAAAGTCTATTGGACATGAAACATCACCTCATCACAAAATCGAACAGAGGCCCACGGCCTCGTCCGATATTGTCAGCAGACGAACCGTTTGAAAGAGCTCAGCAGTACGAGGTACTATACATGACCAGAATGTGAGCATGATTGTGGACACAACTGCAATGATAACATTAGAAAATGAGAAATTAATTCCAGCAGAAAAATGGAGATTTGGAGAACGTAACGCTTATATACGTGGTTTGGGTTAACAGCTTGTTATTGGGAAGATTATAAAGAACGATTTTCGACATTAATAGAGTAAACATACAATGGGATGTGTGAAAAGAGCCATTAACAGACGATGTTATGCTTAGGCTAGATATTTTGGACACACTGAGCGCAATGATAAACCTGAGTACTCCAACAATTACCATCAACAATAAAGTGATAAATTCGGCATTTGTTAACAGTGGAAACCAGCAAGTTTGCATAAAACGAACCTCACAGTTCCGCCAAACTAAAAAATGACTGTTACCATTAAAACTAATAAAAGTGCTGACCAGGAGTTCATTTTAGGACCATGCTCGCTGAATAGTTGCGAATTGGTTTCGCACGTAGTTGGAAAAGGAAATAGTTGCCCCTTAACCATTTTAAATGATGGCAATCGTCTAATCCGCCTGAAGAAAGGTACACCTCTTGATTACATAGAATAATTTGACGATTTAGTGGGTACGGCAGATCAAAATGCGATAAGTGACGTAAGACGTGGCATTGAAGAGACACGAGACAAGATGCCCTCGGCACTGCCTCAAAGTTTAGATGAGTTACCTACTATTCCACCACATTTAACCGACCTATATTAACGTTCTATCGACTCGCTTCGACCTATTTCATTCCAAACATTAAAACTGAAAGCGTTTAAAGAACAATTACAATAACATGTTACATGTTGATTAACATTTTGAATTTCACTATTTGTTTTTGTATATGCAGCCATATTTGCAAATGTATGTGTTATAGAAATAACCAAATTATTTTTTTTATATTTTAAAATTAATTGATAACAAATTCACGAACATGAAGTCCATTTTTAAAGAATCATTACTTTAATTTCCGAAATTATATAGAATACCTATAGGACAATCTTGATATTTATACCGTTTTTCCGCAATCTTGAAAATGACAGCCATATTGGATTTTTCAGAGTGGGTCCATAGCTGATATCAAACGGTTTATAACCAAGAACTACTATGCAAAGTTTCATGCTTTCCTTATCAAGTGAGCAATTCTGCTCTATATCTGCACCAATCGGCCGGACTATAACGACGATACAGTCATTACAAAAACATCAAAAGTGAAGCAGGCTGTACTCAGATTTGTTTTTATGTTAACAGTCTATGAAAAAAGTCTGCTGACTCAGAAACATTGAACTTCAGCATTATATTGTCTTTTTAATCATCGATCCAAATCCAATTCATTTTCCGATACGATTTTTTTAGAGGTCTACACATGGAATTAACATTCAAAACCTTTTCTCCTAGTATTAAAAAAGTAAAATAACAAAGGTACCGAACTCTGAAAAAAAATCATAATGGAAAGTCCTCAAATGGCAAAATTCAAATTCAAAACACATCAAACGAAGGGGTAAAAACTGTCATATAACTGACTTAATACAGGCATTTTCATGTAGAAAATGGTGAAATAATAAACTGTGGGAAAAAAATATATTAGATGCGTTCGATAATCGGGAAAATATTTAATGATGTACCTTTTATGGAATGGACTTGAATAAATATCACATTAATTCTCGTTAAAGACAAGCATAATTATTTTTCGGGACAAATCCGTTAATATTTTGTCGGAAGGTTTCTCCACTTTGATTGCTCATCAAAGGTACCAGGCCTATAATTTAATACGCCAGACGCGCGTTTCGTCTACATTAGACTCATCAGCGACGCTTAGATCAAAATAGTTATACAGCCAAACAAGTACAAAGTTGAAGAGCATTTGTGATCAAAAATTCCAAAACACTTATGCACTATTTTTTAAAAACTTGGAACGATTGAAGGTTAATCAAATAGCATGAACACTTGCCATTTTTGAAAGACCCATTTTGACATGTAGTTGTGTATGGTTATCTTTTGTCGTTAGGCTATTTGATAATTGATGTATAACCCATTCTTCACTTAATTCATACACTCTAATTATCAATCAATTCATGCTATTGACTCAGAGCTTGTGAAGATAAGTGTAAAGTAAAATGCATTTAACAAGAATTAGATTTGTGTGAAGATAAGTGTTAATGAAAATGCATTTAGTGAAAAACCATCTTTTGGTGCTTTTTCATTTTGAGTGTTAATAAAAATTGCTTTTAAATGAGATCCTGCTTTAGATTTTAGCATATTGTGGAAATTAACTGAGATATATAAGAGGCTGGGTTTGGGGGTTTTATATTTAAAACCCTATTTACCCAAAATTTAGAAGTGAAACTAAAAAAAAAACAAAAAAATTTGATTTGAGGAATGAATATTTAAAAATTTGGGAAGTAAAAAGATTGTGCGGTCTTGGTTCACCCCGATATATTGAAAACAAACACTTACTTTTTTGCAGGGGTCATCTAGTAAAATGATATCATAAGAATATATAAAAAGTAAACTTTTTTTCAGTTCAATTTAAAAATAATACGGTACAATGAAATGGAAATTTGTGCGATTATCATACAATTTCGAGGTTAAGTGGTTATAAAACTATTTTTTTTTACAATTTTTTACATAAAGGGAAAAAGCCTTTAATAAAATCAGGAATATGACAGTTGTAAACCATTCGTTTGA